>JAPFTC010000550.1:0-17466 GCA_030779165.1 Fusarium sp. MBC 441
CCCATGAGCACTCATGAGGACGAGAGAGAGTCTATGAACTCGTCCAAGGTTGACCAAGTTGAAATGAGATGAGGTGATGGCGGTGATGGATGCCCCTGGCAACCTCCGGTATCTGATCCATCTTGTTTTCATTCTCGCCACTTTCCGGGTTGTCAATTGAAAATTTCCTCTCGTCTTTTCTTCTTCTCCATGGATAGTATTCGCATAGGGCCCCTTGTCCCCTTGTCCTAGTCTCGGGTGCTCATGGCTGCTGCTGCAGTTTTTCTCTCTGCATCGACAAGGACAAACAAGACAAGGGCAGGGTTCTCACAGACCACGTATCTTTCGGCAGCCAGGGCGGGAGAGGAAACAGACGACAGACCAGACCGACCCCATCATCTGCATGCGGCGGCGAGGGGAGCTCTTCGCATGCACTGTATGGGGTTTCATGTGGTGTTTGTTTCTGAGCCAGCCCGCGCATTGCAGTGCGTCTCCGGCGAGACTCACTGAGTTGTTAGCGCTTCTGCCGGCAACGTGGACGTCTTGAACATCCATTGACGATTCCTAGGGCAAGCATATACAGTTCCCCTGCGTCTGCTGTTGCACGTAGCACCTGTGCTTCGGTTCCCTTACATGAGGTGAAGCCAGCCATGTGACTTGGGTAGCAGAGCTCCATGGCTGCAAAGGTGCGCTTGAGGTGCTTGTGCTTGTGCTTGTGCGACTGCAGCAGACGCAGACGTACGTGTGGTGTAGCTTTGCTCCTGCATCGCATCTCGCCCCAGGAACGCCGCTTCTCAACGGCCGTGAACTCTCGCACTCGTCTTTCACTGTCTTGCCCCAGAGGCTGGTGATTTGCAAACACTTTGCCGCGCCGGGTCTTTAGCTGTGGGACCGGAAGCCGTTTCAACTAAGACTTTACGAAAGAGAAGAAAAAAAACGTTGAGTCACTTGCGGGTATCCTAGCCCTTGAGGACTCACAAGTTCCCGTCTTTCCAGGTTTTCGTCAAGCTGGTTCGCTTCAGCTTCAACTCCAGCCCCAGGCCCCAGCCTCCGCCATGCCCCGTGACCAGCTCAACTCCATCACAGATCCCACTGAGGTAAAGGTGTTGGGCCTCAAAAATGTTTGCAGCTCGGTCCGGTCCTAGATCCGCGGAAGCCAAGGCATGAAATGGGGATTCCTCTTTTTTCTTTGGGCACCTGGTCTGCCGAAACCCGGCCCAAGTGCGAGAACATTTGCCGACACGCGGTAGGCGAAGACCAGATGGATCGTATGTTTTCTCGCCAATGACCCCCCCCCCCCCCCAAGGACCTCCAGCACTCGAGTTCCTGCCCTCATGCCCCGCGGCTCTACTCGGTGGTGTGCTCGCCAAAGCTCTCATGTGCGTCCCTGAATCCGTCAAGGTGATGGCCCCCCACCCTCCGTTGAGGCCCTTCAAAGAGGTGCGGGACGTCCCTGCCAGATTCTTCCTCGGCCCACCAACACCGATTGCCTCTTCAGGTAATGCGGCGGAGAAGAATCTCTGCAGAGCTGTACACCACTCTTGGCTCTTTGTTTTGAAGAACCAATGGCCATGACCAATGGCCGACACTATCCACAATTGTTGGTGAGAAAACGGGAGACGGAGACGGGCGGGCTAGTGGGACGGACCGGCTCTTGTTCTTTGTTCTGTGTGCCTTGAGTTGGTCTCCGCCAGGGTCCTGATGACCGCCACGATCTGGCCTGGGGCAATTCTGGAGCGGGTGAAAACGGCTGAGCTTGGTTGGCTCTGGCTGAATCCCGTTCTTTCGCCTCATCATGCTTGAGCCAGGTCTTGTTGGCATCGGACTGGAATTTGCCTCGTATGTGGTGTTACTCATCTTGCTAATCTCTAGCGGTCAGTTGGGAATTACGTTCATATCTCGCTCGTCTCATCTCATACCCCCCGTGTGACCCAGGCGGCCGCGGCCAAGTGCGTTCACATGAGCAGTTCGCCTCGAGGATCGTTAGGCTATCTGAGGTGCCACCGAGTAGTACGTGGGACTGGACTGAGATGCACTGTATGGATGCCATCCAGTAATTGCCGTGGAGAAGAGAAAAGAGAGGGCGGTGACAGGTGCTTGTCAAAATTCCTCAACCTCGCAAAAGAGGGCCAAGAGGTGGGGTGATGCAGTAGACCGGTTGAGATGCATGCTGGGATCTGGAGCTTGTGCACCCTTGATCACACTAGGGCTTGACTAGCGCGGTGATGCTCGCTGTAAACCGTCTTGTCAGTTGGCAAACTGCTCCAGCTCCTGGCAGCTAAATCTGTGATAACGCAGGATGCCGTGTTCTTGCTTGAGGGTCGGCGAGATTAGTGTACGGCGCAGACGGTTGAGGGTGAGGGGTTGGTGAGCATGGTTGGTTCTCTAGCTGAACAATGTTGGATGGGGATATCCGACATGCACTCCAGGAACCAGCCTTGACTAATTGAGGTATTGCAATGATGATCTCTGCGTGAAATGTTGATGCATCTGCGGTACCCGACGTGCAAAAATGCACATTGATGTGCCTGGTCAGAGATGCTATGCGATGCGATGTGACGGGATGTCTACCGCATGCATTTTCAATGTCGAATAATGGGAGATCTCGAGTTGCGGGGTTGGATATTGAGATTCCCCGTGTTGCACAACTGCCAATTGTGGTGAGACGACACCAACCAGAGCAAAGCCCTACCCAACCTACCTACCTACCCTACGGAAGGTGAGGTCGCACAGTGACGGCAGATGAGGTGTCACACTGCCCTAGGTGCCGGGGAGGGGTGGCTCGGTGAGTGGTACAGTGCACGTGGAAACTGTATACTTGCGCTTGTGTAGACTACGGCTGAGGTAACTCGGAGAATGTGCTCCTCCAAACTTGCCCATTAACACAATCATGATAATTCTGTGTAGTGTAGGGTTTAGAAAATCATAACACCATTGATAATATTAGACGAGAACTTGACAAGTGGCGATCTACGCTGTAAGCCGGGCCGAGCGAGCGACCGTTGTCAAAATCCCCGATCCGGCCCAGTCTGCGATTTGGATTCCTCTCTCGTCTATCTCCTCCCCTAGGGTAGGGCTGGTACGAACAACCACAACAACCACAACCCTCAGTTTGCGACAACATACACCAGGAACAAATGTCTCGGACCATTGCCTGACCGGTCTTGGCCTAGCTCATCGTCATCCCTCATCTTTACAATCCACAACCTTCAATGTCTCGAGTTTGCCTCGCCTCGTGGACGGAGGGATGTCTCGAGTCAACCTGATATCAAGGCGTTGTCAAGGCGTCGAGCAGGATTCAGAGCTTTGATGGCCATGGACTGGACAGATAATTTACTCACGATCCAATAACCATGCGAATACCCGTCTAGAGTCGCCGATTGGCCTAACGTCCGTCAATCGCAATCCTGCGGGGGTATCCGATCCCGCCTAGTCTCTCTCCCAGGATCCCTGGTCCTGGGCTGTGTAATTCACCCCAAACCCTGCCTGCGAACCCTTGCCCGTCCAGCATCGATTTCTTCCCTTGCTCAGCTTTCCTCGCTCAGGCGTGACAACTGCCAGCGTTGATCCCTGACATGCCTCGGAGAAGGAAACAAACGTGGAGCTGGCAGCGAGGACGGCGAGAAAGTGGCTTCTCCTTCTTGCGCCGTCGCAGACTAATGCCTCGTTCCCGCTTTGCTTCGCATGCCCGTCCAGCCTCCAGTGCAAATGCCTTGCATCCAGCATCAGACCATGGCCCGTGACGGCCAGATGGCACCTCGCGGATCTTCACCGACTGTTCCGCCCGCTCGAGACCGTCTACAGGCGGCGCCGCCTCGTTCATCGTGGTGACGACGATTTAGCTGCTGTGGATTCGAGGCCCCGAGACAAACGACAGCCACCCAGAGTGGCAGAGACTCTAGAAGGAACAACCATGTCTCACAATCGGCTGTCTCACCTAGACTTCTGCCCCAGGTGCGGACACGGCTTCTACGGCTTTCGTTGGCTGATCGGTCGGGCATGAAGTGAAGCCGACGATCAAAGCTGCTGCTGCTGCTGTTTCTGAACCAGCCGTTGTGGCTCAGACAGAGGACCAAAGTCCACATGACACTGACACGGGTGGTTGCTCCTCGAGATGTTTAGCGACAAGGTACAAAACGCAGGTGATCGAATATCGACAAGCAAGCGACCGAGGTTTCCCGACTCGTCCGATAACCTCCCCGTCAACTCAATTGACGGAGCTTACTAGACGTGATCGTCATTGTCGACCGGGATGGTACGAATACGGCAAGTCGGGGAGGAATGTCACTGTGAGCTCTCGTTTCTCATCTTTAATGCACTCACACTCCCCGGCATCACATCACAGTGCGCGTCCATCCAACAGGACCTTCCAACCCGTTGACTTGTCGAAACCCCGGCCCTTCACCAATCCACCCAGCCCTCTGACATTCTTTGCCTGCTTACTCCACTCTATTCCGTCGTCGTCCCTCTCGACCATCAACGGGTTTCGAAAGATATTCGCATCTTGCGCACCCACCAATTGATTGCCCAGAGCTCGCTGCTACACAATCTCACATGATGCCAGACTAATGCGACCTGCTCATCTCTGTGGGTGGTTGATTCACAGGCCGCATCTTGTTGACGAACACCTGGAGCCTCGGTGCTCGAGCAGCGGAGCCATGTCTGACAAATTCTCCATCGAGACGGAAAAGGAACGGCAAAACAAGTTTGCAGAAAAGGTGCATGGGAGGCTGGGCGGGGGAAAGGAGGGATAAACGTGGATGCTCATGAACGATGAGCTCGTTACTCAGACAGGCACCACACAAGCCGCGGCCGCTCCACTACAGCGCAGCCATCTCTTTACTAGGCTTATCTGATGGCCCTTGGCAATCGACGGAGGCTTTTTTACTCAAGAGAGTCGCATTCTGGCTGTTGCTCTTCCGTCGGTGGCGGACGAGCCAGCAAGGGACCTGGTCAGCTGTCGCCTCGATCTAGCTTCAGCTCTCTCTGTCCTTGGAAGATCACGCGATTGCACCCTCGGCATGGCCAAAGCTCCTCTTAAGCGGACGAATATTCGTCAGGCTGTTATTTCCTGTTTACAATCCTTTCATTACTGACGGGATCGAGGTCATGCGCATACTTTGAGGACCCTGGATATGCACTTTTTAGCGTTCCGTCAAGGTTTGGGCCGGCCCGCCGAGGAGGGGAGGAGAAGCTCCATCTTGGACCCTTCAACGGTGGTGGCCCACGTTGCCCTGATGGTGTGTAAGTTGGTTCGACGGGCTTCACATTACAAACTCAAGGCACCGAACTCAATTCGAGGTCTGGGACCAAGAGATTCCTTGGCTCTCGGGTCCGATTCTATGATGGCTTGGATATCACATCCCAACGTCCCCGCGCCATTTGGGCTAGACCGTTAAAGACGTCGCAAAACGGACGCCCGCTGTCTTGTGATGGCCGTTTGCAAACTAGCACTCCATCCTGGCACGTTGAGATGATGAGTCGCGCCGTGATGGAGGGTGAGGTCCGAATGTGATCGGGCTCGCTGGATTGGTGATGAAATGAGAGACCAGGGGGGGTTGCAAGCTGGCTTGAGATGGCGTCTGGATAAGAGCGGCGCCGTCTTGGAAAGTGCCAACGTAAATGAAGCGTGAATAGTGCAGACACGGCATTTCGAGATCAACTTGGGAGTCAAACGGCAATGCTGGTACGGCCGGCTCGTGGCCGCAGATCAAACTCTGCCACCACTGCTGGTCGTAGATCGCTGCACGAGGCGATTAGCGTGTTTGCGAGAGGGAAACAATCGCAAGGAAGGCTTCGGGATTCGGAGCCTGTCAAGATCAGTGAGGGGGTTCGGACGAGCTGACGAGATGATGAATCTCTATGCCAACCGGGGTCATCAGGAGGTGAGGGGAAGCTGAAGAAGGGGCATGACGAACTGCAGTGCGGAAAAGTCACCGAGTTTCCATAATTAGCCCAAAGCGATAAGGATTTTGGCAGCTGTCGAGATCAATTTAGGCCGATGTTGCGCAGGGAATGTGGGCAAAATTAAAAATAGATGTTGGGATGTGATGAGATGTGATGGAACATGTTAGCGCTCGGGTGGTGTTGTGCATACCCGGGCAAACATGCTTAAGCGCCGGCCATGCGGGCTACATTTTGACAAGGAATTTAGCCCAAAATTGGAAGCTAAGAAGGGGGCTAAATGATCTAGTGAGTGATGGACAGAAGTCTCCGGGCGATGGTGTCATGAGGATAACGGCACTTATAATCATGGTGGCTCTTTTCTGAGCCCTTGTCAGGGATCAGGGGTGACATGGCGCGGGCACGAGAGAAAGGCGATGAATAACGGAGGCGGCCGGTAGTGTTTTTTTTGTTCTTTGCAGCGGGGGCTCAATGACTCGCATTGGCGGGGAGCTATGAAGGATTTGACTAGGCCGGACTTGGGAGACGGGCTTGAAGCTCGGCATGGCATCCGTGAAGCTATTGAACTCGAGATGGACTGCTCTGGCACGATAGATTGCTGTAGGTTTGCAGGAGGCGGTCGAGATGGTCTCATAGCGGAAAGGATATATGTCAGACGGGTCGGTCCTTTTGGCATAGACTTTCTGAGGAAACAAGGGTGAATAGTAGGATAGGCATGCATCCTGGCAAGTAGGTTTGCAAACTACGTAGGTATGAGGAGTTGCGAGCCAACTTGACATGGATGTCGGAGCAAAGGGACTTTCAAGGTCGAGATGACAGTTGACGGCAGATAGGCTACACTGTTGGTTGTTGGCTGCAATAGTGTGCCGTCTGGCTTTTTACCTTTAATGGGCTTGGCTTATCTATTTTTCCTGATGGTGTAGGAGAGAAACGTGCCTCGGGCCAGTAGTAAGGCCGGCCTGGACGGGGAATTTTGAGGGGGGATGAATGGATCTGGCGGTTGGACAAACCATGATCGATTGTGGCACAGCCTCCTCCGCAAAACCACGAGCAACGGGCAGATGAAGATCTCATCTTGGGAAAAAACCAGTACAAGGCAACGGTGGCAGCCTCGACTACAGCCTCGGCGCCTTTCAGCTACTAACAATAACAACAAGACCAACGCCAACGGCAACCCCATCGACGCCATCGAGAAGCCTCGTCTTTGCCTTGTCTTGTATTCCTTTCCGCTCCATGCCCCCGACACCCGTCATCGCCCGCCCGTCACATCGCTCGCTCACTGCATCGTCAAGTCTGTAAGGCCCCCCGCCCATCCTGCCAGGGGTCCTGTAGGTCCAGAAACGTGCCCTCTGTGTGCAGCTGGCGAACCAGGACGGCCCTGGAAAGGCCCTAGAACAAGGACCCCAGAGATAGTCACTGTGAGACTCGTGATTGGTCAGAGCTCCCCTGCATCCTTGTCAAGCCACCTGCGGCTCGCGCTGAAGAAACAGACCAATCTTGATCGCTGGCCGGGGTGAACAAGCAAGCGCCCCAGAAGACGCTAATCCTATTGTGTCTGAGCGTGCCCGCCGACCCCTGCCCCGCGGCGGCGCTACGCATCGGTTGGTCCCGCGGGCCCCGCTCCTGCTGCACGAGCCAACGTTTCGTCACACCTCATCTGTCGAATCACGGGCCAGAAGTCGTCTTTTTCCAACGACACTACATGGCTCGGGGCCTGTTCAACAGACCGACCTTTGCCCACGAAGAGGCAAGCAGAATTACACCTGGCCTGGCTGGCGCCAGAGGTGCGCACGAACCCTACCGCCACGGCCGGTCTTCTTTTCCTTTCCACTGACCATTTTTGCACTGCGAAAGTCCGTCCCCCGTATGGGACATCGTTCCCCGCTGCGGCTCACAGCACATCGCCGCGTACCGCATACCTAACTAGGTCTGTCTGCCTGCAAAGCTTCCGTCGTGTAGTGGTGGTAGCGTCGTCCATGTGTCCTGTCGTCTTACGCCAGTTTCCTTGGTTGATGATGCTGCTCACTCCAACGAAACTATGTTGATGACCTTTTACCCTGTCTGCCACTGCTCACTCTGAGCTCACGGCTTGATTCCTTACTCTGTTCCATCTAATGGACCCTTCAGATGCAAAAAGCTCGTGACTTTGAAAAGAATGGAATATCAGGTCCTATCCATGGTCCACCTCAAGCACCCCCGCGCCGCGGCTCGCCGAGAAGACGTCACCGTCTACCACCCCGGTCCCTAGTCCACGACGCATGTACCACTAGTGATTCCCGCATACATTTTCAAAGAGAGAATTGGTGTTGAGGAGTTTGATACGCCATTCCCGGGGCTTCTCGACTCGGCTGCGGGCATCCGCTTGCAGGTCTTCCAGCCACGGGGCCTCGCTGTTGACCAATCTGATGCCTGACCGCCTCTCTCGGGGCTGTCATGCCCCCGTCTGGCCGTCTGTTGGGGCCCTTTGAGAGACAGACATACAATTCATTGTCTGCTGTGCCCAGAGAAGACAGCGCCCCTGCCGCAATTCTCCCGAGTACGTTCTAGCCGGCCGTGGACCTCCGTCGCACGACTTGTGAGAGGCCCAGCGTGAACTGTGACTCGTAAACCGTGAATTGCTCAAACGGCGCATGGCTGCACTAGGGCGATCGTTTAATGAGTGCAATTCAAACACGATCGAATAGACTTTTTCGGCCGGCACAGTACATCAGCTCTGCCTGCTTAGCATGGGACGACCCTGCGATGGGCCATGAGGATAGAAGCTAGCGGACAGTCTGATCAAGCACCCTTGTGCGACCTTTTCGTCCTTTACCCCTTCCGATGGACCTCCACATCTGCAGATGCAGGAGCCGGATGAGCACCTCGCTGTCTGTCTGCGTCGACAGCTAGCCCACGATACGGTTGGGTGTTGCTGCCGCATGATCCAGCCAAGGTGGTTCAAGTTGTCGCCCGGTTGAAGCATTCCCACGCCATCCATCCACCACGTCGAGATACAGATCTCCTGCAAGTAACTCGGTCCACGTTTGTTTTGTGTTTCCTCCCGAAATGTCGGCTCTCGAGCAGTGATTAAACACAAACAATGGCATGGTTCAGAACCGGAAGCTCAACCGCCTTACAGGGCAGTTCTTGGGACGGGGGAGGGGAGGTGGAGGGCCTCAAAAGATAGAGTCAAAGCTCGCCGCCTCGCATATCCTCCCGTGAGGAGCTAGATCCGAAAAGGATCCAGCTAGCCAGCCTTCCCCCTCTCTCCGAGCTCTGGATGCAAGCAGAGTGGCTGCGTGGTATCCCCACGGACTGTCCAGATGGGCACACCATGCGCGACTTTCCCCTTTGGATGAGGCACCCCTGCCCGTCGTCTCCAATTCTTCGCGCTCATCTATTCCTAGAGTGGAGATTCGATGGGCACTTGTTCTTGCAGAGCGACCGTCTTTGCCGGCCCATCCTCATTGGCTTCTCTAAGCGCAGTCGCTGTCTCTCGTGCCATGGCATGCCTCGTCGTGCATGATGCAAAAATAGCAACACGGCGGTCGATTCGATGAATGGAAAGCCATGATCGAATCGCTCTTGGATGGGCCGCGAGAGAGGCGGCCAAAATATAAGGATTTAGCCCTCCAGCAGCCGCCGAGAATTTTGCCCTCTTTCTTTCTCGTTGTGTTGTGTGTTTTTTTGTGTGTTCAAGGCGAGAAGATCCCAAGTGTCGACAGAGGTTTCCCTCTCCTCTAACCGCCCTCCTCCAAATCCTCCTCCCACTCTTCCCGAAATCATTCTTACGAATATCCAGTGAAGGGCAAGCTGGACTTGCTTGGAACCAGTCACTCCTTGCGACCAAACGTTTTATTACTTGGCAATCCAATATAATCGAAGCGGACGAAACGGACGAAGCGAAACGAAGCGAAAGCGTATTGGAAGAGAGAATCGTGATATTGATGTCAAGGGGCCTGGCTGCCACTTACACACGGTTCTACACAATTCGCTCAGGTCTTATCGATTCTGAACGAAACAATAACGCTAATTTAATTGCACTCGTTGGATCGGAGTATTGTCAACTCCGACTCGACAGTCACATCCCTCCCTGGTCAGTCAGTCTTCTCTTTTCTTCAAGGCCCAACCTTTTACTCTACTGGGCCCTCAGCGGCCCAGCCAGCCATGGAGCCTGGGTAGTCCAGCCCAGCCCAGCCAGCCCAGCCCTCAACGACAATCAGTCTAGGGGCCCTGGGTACCCTTCCCATCCATATCCCGCCCGTGATCGACTCCACACTACGGTACCGTGCGTGGTGGCTAACTGGACACAGTACCACGCCCCCCTGGCCTGGCACACCCCCTCCTCCCGGGCCCCAGCACGCCAATACTGTCCGGACCAGCATCGCAGGCTACAAATGTCTACGCTGCCCCCCGACCATCGCAAAGGCGCGCCGCGAGCAGCTGGAAACACAGTCAACATGGCTGTAACTCAGTCTTCAAAGGCCAAGCCGGCCTCAAAAGCCAGCAATGGCAAGCCCAGAACAAAGACGCAGATGCATCGCCGTTCAAGAACAGGTTAGTTTGCGCTCACTTACACGGTTGGGGGAATTGGCGGAACTCATGAGCGTCCTCATGAGCACCCCATCTCTTTAGCTTCACTCTGGAGACATAAGACTGACCATAAAATAACAGGCTGCTACACATGCAGACTGCGACGCAAGAAGTGCGACGAGGGTTCGCCCATGTGCACCGCCTGCAAGCACCTGGGTTTGCAGTGCGAGTATAAGCGACCCATGTGGTGGAGCAACAATGATATGCGACGCAAGCACAAGGACGACATCAAGATGATCATTAAGCGCAAGAAGCTTTCTGAAAAGTCGTCGCACAACATGCAAAACTCGGTCTCCAGCTCACCTCCAGGCCTCACCCGATCTCTGCCCACGTCCTCCTCCTTCACTGACACCCTCGACCGCACAAGGTCGGCCTCGATTGACTCGCACTTTTCCACTGCCTTCAACTTCAATAGCCCTCCCAGTGGCAACGAATATGGCTTTGGTGCTCCCATGCACCCCGAGCTCATGTTCGGCAGCTACTCTCCCTATGAGATCGACGTCAAGACTGAGCGCCAGATGTTTGTCAACGATGTGCCCACTCTTCGCGAGTCGCACATCTCCACCTTTAGCACTTTCCAGACTCCTCCTCCCGCCGGCACAGTTCTGCCTCCAGGCCCTCTTGACAGTGAGTGGACTGAGCAGATCCGCAAGGAGTCGCTCTCTGAGGAGACGTTGAACTGCAACTTCTTCGACTTCTCCCACGGCCCCTCGGCCGAGACAAGACAGATCCAGATTGAGCTCGAGGAGAATGACCAGCGCCTGCTAGATCACTTCATTCAGTTTGTTCTGCCAACAATCTTCCCCATCCTCGAGTCAAACCAACATGGTTCGGTCGGCTCTGACCTGATCCTCCCCGCCCTTCAGTCCAACAGCGCCTATCTGCACTGCTGCCTCAGCGTCGCCGCCCAGCACCGCAAATCACACGCCAATGTCGCCGGCGAGGACATTGACGGCGACATTATGCGCCACCGCTACGCTACCATCTGGGCCCTCTGTGAAGCCCTGAAGAAGGATGAGAACCACCAGCAAATCCTTGAAGCCACCCTCGGCCTCATCTTCTTCCAGTCCGTAGTCGGCCGATATGACGATGGCCTGCTCGACATCCCCTGGCACCAACACTTCCAGGCCGCCATCAGCCTTGTGCAGAAGCTTGACCTCCCCGGCATCGTCGCCGACCCCACTCGGGCCTCGATGCAGACTCCCTTCAACATGTCACTCACCTCTTGGATTGACATCCTTGGCGCCACCATGAAGGGACGATCACCAACCTTTGCCCATACCTACCGTGAGAAGCACCTTTCTCAGGTCAACCCCAGTCTTGGCCTGCGAGAGCTCATGGGCTGCGACGACCGGGTCATGTACCTCATCTCAGAGATTGCATGCCTCGAGTCCCTCAAGAAGGACGGCATGGACGACTTTACTCTCTGCCAGCATGTCTCGGCTCTTGGTGAGCAGATCAGCTTGACCGAGATGGGCGATGCAGGCCCCAAGATGCCCTTCAATGCCAATGGCAGCCTTTCACCCAAGCAGCTGTCCAAGAACATGACAATGGCTTTCCGCATTGCTGCGCGTATCTTCCTTTGCAGCCTGGTCCCCGGCTTCAACCCCAACCAGCCCTCTCCCATGGGCCTGGTTGAGAAGCTGACCTCTGTGCTTCAGCACATCCCCTCTGGCCCCAACGGGTTTGACCGCAACCTTGCCTGGGTCTACCTGATTGGCGGCTCCATCAGCGTCCCTGGTAGCACGTTCCGGGCCTTCTTTGAGGACCGGCTTGCTCAGCTGGGTGACCTGGCCAAGTTTGGGTCTATGGGTCGCGTGGCGACTCTTCTGCACGAGGTCTGGCTACAGAATGATAACCTCTCGGGTGCTAGCTCACCCGGGTCTTCGGCGTCTGAGATGACCCAACCGCACATCCACTGGCGGGATGTCATGGAGATGAAGGGATGGGACTTCTTGTTGATTTGAGCCTCACCCCAGCACCGCTTCTACAGAGCCTTCAACAGCTGGCCTTTGAAGGGTAGTGGGCGCGAGCATGCTGGTTGAGGCCCATGGGTCATCCCAGCAACAAGTTGTACCCTCACCTTCTTTTCCATGAGGGCGGCGTAGGTCCGTCTCACAAGGCGATGCAGGCATTTGCTAGCCGCCGAGGACCGGGATCGGGAGCTTCTGCTCCCTTGTCCTTTATGAGGCATTATCATTCGCTTCTTATCTCTCTTGACCCTTTCTGGGGTTACAAGAGAGGACATTTCCTATTATACTTTCTTTTTTACACTATGTTCTTCATTTACAATGATACCTACTGGGATGGGACCTTTATAGAGGATGCCGCAAGGCGTTTTGGGCTGGAATTAAGCCTTCAGAGAAGAGCTCGACACTTGGAGACACGCACACCACTTCTCGACACACACACTTTGGGATATAACGGGGCTGGGGAAGTAAAAGAGCATGGCATTGTGGAGGTTGCATGATGGAGGTTGTGGACGATTGGTTGGAGTGAAGCATGAGGGTGGCAGAGAGTCACGACCATATGCAGGAACAATGGGACGACGATAGGACGGATACGACAATGGATGTTTGGGGAGATGCTTCTTTCTTTGGATTGGGTTGGATTGGGACGAGTACCGCAAGACTCGGGATCGTTCGCTTTTTTCATATTCGTCATCATCATCATTTCATGGTCATGGTCATCTATATACCAAGCGGGCAATGGTACAGGGGAGGACATGGAAAACGGCGCAGGGCAGGTTTCTGGCATTGGCATTAGGCATTAGGTGGGATTTGGGGGGGTAGGGAAGGATGATGATGATATTGTACGTATGAGATGGGATTTTATTTTTTGAAGCTCTGGGTAGCTCGGATATGGGCTAGCTCCCAGACTGGGGAAGTAGATGAGAAAGAAAGAAAGAATCATGTGTAATGACAGAGTACAAGGATAACAGCTGGCTTGACATTGACAGACAAGATGTGGCTGGCTGACTACCTAGACAAAGACACACAATCTCTTACATTGGACACACGCCTCTCTCCCCAGTTGTGATACTACCTTGGATTGTTTGGACATCTTTTTTGGAAGAAACGGAATAATCAGATGAGATCAGATGAGGCGAGAAGACAAGGTCGCCAAATCGGCCCAAAACGGGGACAAGGCCCGAGATGGCGAGAGGTTGTAGAGCTGAGCTGCCAGGATGAGTTTAAATGCCTCTCTTTCTCTTTACAGTGTTTGATCCGCTGCTGGAGAGTCGGATTTCAGCAGGCATGAACCCCCAGTCCCTGCAAGCCGTTGAAAGATGGCGGGTAAGCAATCACACCACACTGTTTACAAGGTATAGAACAGCTACTACTACCTACATAGAAGGATGGAAGGTAGAGATCGGGTTAGGGTATCATCGACTGTGGATGACCTCTTTTTGGGAGACCCTGGGATGGATGCACTGCGTGGCCTGACGAGAGTGGAAGATTAGATTAGCAAGAATAGCCTTGTACCCCTGGGGAATGCGATGTAATGCGATGCAAATGCGGGTGCACAATGTAATGGTGTTTTTTTTCTGTGTTTAGTATTCCGGGGGGAAGAGAAGCCGTGAGGGTTATGTAGTCATGACATGATGATACCTAACAATAACTTATTCTATGCTGCTGTGAAGCCATCCCATATGTAAATGCAATGTAATGTAATGCAAAGCTAGAGGATTCCCCTCCTTGCCTTGTCCTTCCCGCCCGCCCCCGGACGGGCCCGTTTGGCCCGTCTAGCTTTTCCAGGGCAGAGTCAGAGGGACCAACACAGCAGCGCATTAAAGCCTGCGTTGAATCTAAGGTACGGGGAAGCGAAGGCTACAGTTTGTGAGTGCGCGCCCTTGTGTTTCCCCAGTCTATGACATGGCAATCGAAAAAGAACACCACGTATGCTTGGGTCTAGCACGGGCCTCCGAACACGGTTTTTTATGAGTCGAATGATTCAGACAGTGCGTGAAGAGAGAGAGCAATTGAACTAGTACGCCCTACTCTACTCTGGGTGTGAGGTGTGTTCTCCGCGGATAGAGTCTAGATGTGTGGGTGTGAGAGAATGAGGGACCTTTTGGCGAGAGAAACCCAAGATTTCCAGACCGAGAACGAGATGGATGATCGGGTAAAAGTTTTAGAGACAGGGGATTGGGATGAATGACAGGGCCAAGAGATGGACAGGGGTTTTCCGGTGGCGACCGTTGAAGGACAAAGAGAAAAGAGACAACAATAGATAGTCAGTATCACCTGAATCTTTCTTTGTCGGTTTCAACATGTGAACAAGATCTCGCATCTTTCGGCATCATCACCGCCTAGAACTATCGTCTCGTATCAGGTGTAAAGAAGAAAAGGACTCACCAGTGGCCAACTCACAAGCCCTTATCTCTGCCGATTCACGCATTCGATTGCACGACCCAAGGTAAGAAACCGAAAGAGAGGCAGCCCATCAAACGGACGACGACAACCTAAATAACCTGCTTTCTCTTCTTGCCCAATCCTCGTGATTTATTTTTGGCCCTGCTGAAACCAACGGGTCGCCTTCAAGAGAGGCCATCATCAGGTCTCTATTGGGTTTTGCAGGGCTCTTGCTAAGCGCTGTACATACGGCGCTTCGGTTCATGCCTGAGAGAAATTTCAAGTATCATAGGCTGTCGTTACAAGGGCCTTCCCACGGACCAGGCCTTTTTACTGGCCTTTAGGCGCTAAACTTCAGGGTTTGCTTGTGGGGTGATGATCCAATCAGAGGCGGGCTTTACGGCCGCGCGGCTATTTTCTGAGACGCAGCCAACCACGACCATCACCACTCGTCCTTATTCCACACTCGCGACTTGTAAACCACCCCACGGTCTCAACACCAAGAGATCCAGACCCAGAATGTTCTGAGCTGGAGACGAGGGTTTTCTAACCCCATCTCTGGCGCCCTTGTCAAGTGACAGGGGCATACGACTCCAACTGACTGGCCCTCCCCAGTCCCGATCATAGATCTTGGGAAACGGGTAGGCTAGACTGGGGGTCATGACTCTTTTTTCGGCAACCCATTGGGCGGCAAAGGTATGCGTCGCCAGCCTGATTAAACAGATGGTTTTACGATGGAAGCCTGGGGGCCTGTTGTTTCCGTGGACCACGATGGGCTCGGATTCTGTCTTTGTCGTATGTCTTTGGGTCTTTTTCCACCCGACAATCTGTCCATCTCTTTCTCTTTCTCTCCCCATTCTTCTCTTGTCCAACTTTCCTTGAGTATTTCCTTTTTTCCCTTATCTCTCTCTCTCTATTCTTTCTTACTTCATTCACGACTACTACTTGTTCAGACAAACAATCTGCTTGTTCTACTTGACTCATTTTCTTTGGTCTCTTTGTCACTCACGCTGGTTGTGCCTGACTGGAACAAATTTCATATCCATACTGTTTCTTTTTTTTCTTCTCCATGTTCCTCTCAGCTTGATCCTCCATTTCCAGTTTCAGCCATATACGATTCAATACTATCGACAACGACCAACATCACGACTCGAATATCCACATCACGACTTCAACCCGATATTACGAAAACAACACCCATTGCTTCTTCACATCCCGTCAAAATGCCTTGGGCTCGACTCCCCACTCCCCTCCGCCTCCTCCTCCTCACGGCGCTCTGCACATCTACATCATCCGCCCTCCCCGCCAGCCGCATCTTTGCCCGCGAGGACACATGCGGCGCTGACAGGGTCTCCTGCAACAGCGACCTGACCGACCTCTTCTGCTGCCCCAAGGACTACTCATGTATACTCCTCGCCGGCGACACCTCGGCAATGTGCTGCCCGGCGGGTAGGAACTGCAACGAGGTCCGGCCTATTACGTGTGATCTCCGTGGTCAGGATATCACAAAGTACCCCAAGGCTCCTGTCATGACCATCATTACCAACCTTGAGCTTGAAAAGTGTGGAAGCATGTGCTGTCCCTTTGGTTACTCATGTGAGGGTGATAGCAAGTGTGTTCTAGACAAGGACCAATCCAGCGTTCCAGAGGGTGCAGAGTACCCCAGTGGAAGCTCCTCAGCAGCTCCTAGCGCAACTTCACCTACGTCCAGCGAGACGGCCTCTGCTAGCGCTGAACCCACTTCTACCTCTGAGCCCTCCAAGGCCAGTGACGAGAACCAAAAGGAGGACCCAGAGGAGGAGAAGAAGGATTCAGGCCCCGCTACGACATCCATCGTCGGCGGTGTCGTCGGCGGCTGCATCATCCTCCTCATCATCGCCGTCGTCGTCTTCCTCTACTTCCGCCGGCAGAAGAAGCGCGAAGGCGGACACGGCGAGAAGGGCGGTCACTTCTACGGTGGTGGTGGCAGCACTTCGAGCAGCGAGGCTTCGTTTGGCAACTTCATCTCGGAGCCCATCGTCCAGCCAAACTCGTACCGCGCCGACTTTATCCTCAAGACGCCCTCCCAGAACTCGCAGGTCTCCGGCAGTAGTTCCAGCGTCCCTCAGAGTCAATTCTCAGGAGCCCAGAGCCAATTCTCGGGTGCCAGCTCTAGTGTTCCTCAGCGGCAGTTCTCCTATTCTTCCACGCCTACACGAGTACCTCAAGGTCCTCCTCGCATCCGCATCTCCATCCCCAACCCCTTTGACTCCCCCAACCCTTCACCAAACCACAAGTCTGCCCAGATGAGCCCCATCGACGACACACCCGTCCGCCACGGTACTGTCCGTCTACCGCCCATCCGCGCCATGAAGGCCTCGTCACAAATCAGCCGTCGTCCTGACAGCCCAGACCTCCAGCGCGAGCCAAGCTGCGAGAGCATCAACGTCTTTGCCGACCCCAGCGACGTTGTCAAGCCCCGCCGCCTAACACACGCCACAACCTTCACAGACCTGATGGACGAGGCCGATCTCCGAGGTGTAGGCCGAGGGAAGGCTTATGCTCCTGGGACAAAGCCTCACGTACCGGGGACAACACCAAGAATCTAGACTGTCTTTTTCAAAGTGTTCTTTTTTATTGTTGTAAACATGCTACAAGCCCCGCATCACTTTAATCC
>JAPFTC010000551.1:0-29412 GCA_030779165.1 Fusarium sp. MBC 441
TCATATACCCAAGACCCTCCCACGCCCCCCCTCCCTCCCTACGTCTGCTGTTTTACCTTGGAAACAAAGTCCAGACCCAACAACACGAGTCGACGAGCTGGACTCTCGATTGCCAATCAGACGAGACCAGCTGTGTGTTTGCTTTTATTAGCTCCTTACGACACACGACAACTCACACTGTTTTACTCGACCAACGACTCCTGTCTCATATAATCAGCGATCCCTCCATTCTCTCAACACAGCCGACTCCCTTTTTCACACAACAATAACAACCACCACACACATATCATCATGATGCTTCGAGGAACCGCCCACAACGTACCCAAGGTTCCCCTCTTTGGGAACCCCAAGAAGCGCAAGCAGAAGCAGCAGCAGGAGCAAAAGGTCAAGGAGGAGCAGCTCCGTCTGCAAGCCCTCGAGGAGGCCGAGTTCGCGACAAAGGCAGAGACTTCCGACTTTCTCACCTACTACCTCGAGCGCTCTCCCTTCAAGGACCAGTGCGACCAGATCTCCATCGCTTGGGATAGCCTGCCCAGCCTAGGCGAGCTCCAGTCATATGGCGAGCTCGACAAGACAGAGGGCACACAAGCCTGCCGTCGACTCTTCAAGGCCGTCGTCATCTGGGACGATCTTGGCCTCGACCTCTGGGAAACGCTCAGCAGCAACCTTGAGCAGCAAAGAATGTACGACGAGCTTGACGACGACCTCCTCGATGAGATTTGCGAGGAGCCCGCCGACTGGGACTACACCAGCAGCACCCCTCGCTCTCGCTCCCGCGGCAGCTCAAGAACCACCTCCTCCGACAACTTTTCTAGACGATCACGCCAAACATCAGCCGACAGATACAGCCAGCGCGCAAACTCCCGAGAGTCAAGGCGAGGCTCAGCGACAGACCAGATGCGACGACCATCAACCGCCTCTGGCAAGCTCCCCGTGCGGAGAGCCACAGCAACTCACGGCATGATCAGCGACTACTACGACAGCCCATCGCGGTACCGACTACCCAAGATCGTGCGGGTCCTATAGGCAGGGGCCCTACGATGAAAAAAAGATTGATACATATACTACTGTTTTTTCGGGGTTTCTGGTACATGCTTTTGGGACACAAGCGACTTGGGGAAACGGCATTACAAAAAAAAGGGCCGATATACTATTATATATTTTTTACTTTACTATTTGAGCATGGCGTTTTGGAACCATGGCAAGGACGGCGGGTGGAACAACAGGACATGGAATACCTAACTATACCTACATAGCTGAGAAAGCTTCAGCTTCAGATACCATTTTATTACTAGTAAAAGACATGAACTATTCACAACAACAAACTTGAGCCTCACGTCCCTTTCATCGTGTGATCCAGCTGTCACTTTGAAGCCACCTTGTCTATGCCGGCAGTGGGTGGTGCCTGAGCGGCAGACGTCATGAGCTTTCAACTGCCACAAGGTTCAATAGCCGAGGGTCCGAGTGGTTGGACCGACCCGCGGGAAACGCTTGGAGTAGCATCCGGGGTACCCACGTGATGACGACCTCGGCATCACTCTCAAGTTTAGTCAGCGGGGAAAGCAGCATCACAATCGGCTGCATGCTTGCTCCCCTCGTCGGATGAATCACCAAACAGCGCTTGGCTTCGCCTAATGCCCTCCGCTCGTTCGCTCCCTCTGTGCCGTTCAAGACACTTGGCGTTGTTTGACCACTCTGCAGGTGCTTCTACTAATTTCACAACAGACCAATGGGAGCTGATCTGGATCAGTCACTATCCGAGTGGCGCTACGGAACTTGACTTTATTGGGGAATGGCTGCCCCCTCCTCAAGATGGAGACAAGTTTCTCTACTCTTCTCCATCTGTCTCTACGCCCGACTGTTGAGGAGAGAGAACAAGCGAGTGCTTTAATGCCCAGCCCTACGGCATTATACGAGTTTCCGATATCGAAAGCCGATCAGGTATCCATTATCCGTTTGATGACCGCAAATGTCCATTGTGATCGACAGTTTGGGTATCTGGTGTTTGCCCACCCGTTAGGCTGGAAAAGGACTCATTTTACCCTTCCGCTCTGACCATGGCGCGAAGCATTCATCTCAGGGACGCTAAAGAAAAAAAAATAAACCAGTGTGCTTGGAACTCACGCTCAGTGTGCGAATGCCTTCATGGCGTTTGACATCTAACCGGGTCATCAAGGCTGGTAATCTTAGGATAAGATCATCTCCCAAACATACCGACATGCATGATCCTCCTTGATGTTCAACTCAGGAGGAGAATTTTCAGCTCTCTACAAATCAGAGACTCATGCAGGAACACGCTGATTGTCAGCACGGGATTGTATGCAGCCGGTTCCTTCAGCTGGAGAAGCCATCAGGACTAGCTCCAGGGGTCCCGGCGCCAGCTGCATCTGGACTCGCCAAGGCGCGTTTTGGGGCTCCCCCACCAGGTAGAGAGAGGGCATTTTACAGCCTCGAACGAGGCTTTTGAGCCTGGTCCTTTACTCTCGGAAACTTCCTTCTGTGTAGTTCTTGTGGTTGTGATTCCCCTCGGTTGAGGGTGCCGTTCCTTTTTTCTTCTCTTGTTGATATACACTCGTTGTGACTGGGCCATGAAGCACTTACACGGCCTCTCGCTGGCTGCTCTAGTCGGCCTGGCAGCCGCTGCGGACATTTCCTACGTGACTGACCTCGAAATCTTTACATACCTGGTATGCCTCTTGAACGAGCACTTGAACGTGATGCTGACCCCTTAGGCACCATGTGTGTCCAGCGCCATCTCGTACAATGTCGCGATGCAGACCTACTCGACCATGTGCGGCGACTCGGAGACTGAGCTGCAGAAATGCATCTGCTCTACCAGATTCAACCAAGTCGCGTCTTCCATCTCGAGCGACGTCACGTATAGCTGCGGTTCCAGCGCGAGCGATGATCTTTCGAGCGCGTCCAAGTTGATGGACAAGTACTGTCATCAAGACAAGGACATTACATTCTTTTCACCGACGACGAATGTTGTCGAGGCGTATATCACCGATCTTCCGGAGCTGGCTTATCTGCCGCCATGCGCGCAGTCAGGAATCTCGTATGCTGTTATTGGAGTGGTATGTTTGAGGAGTCGGGGGTCCATGTTCATGGCTGACAGAGGGATAGGCTGCGTATCGATGTCCTGAAGCGGCCGAATTGAATGCGCCTTGCGTCTGCAACAAGAAGGACGTCGTGCACGACATCACCGAGACACTCAAGAGCTCAGTCAAGGGGTCTTGCTCCAACAATCAGGATGTCACCTCGGCGCAAAACTTTTACAGCGAGTTTTGTGCCATGAACGATGGCACTACGTCCTTTGCGACTCCAGAGGGTCCTCCTGGAGATAGTCAGTTATGCGACCTGCTTCAAAACTCATGTGCTGACTTTGTGTAGTGTCTTACTACATCACCGCTTTACCTCAGTATCAATCGCTTAACAAGTGCGCCCAGAGTGGTATCGAGTCTGTTGTCTTGGGGGTAACTATTCCTGCTTATAATCTACTTTCTCTCACTAACTCGACTATAGCAAAGCTCTTGGCTATGTGGCGAAGGACCCCAGGAACTCGCCTCGTGCGTTTGCCTTAAATCTGGAATGTCTAAGGATATCTCGAGTAGTCTGACCTCGTTGGTCAAGGGGTACTGCGACAGCACAAATATCGGCAACGTGACATCGGCTGTTGATGTTTTCAAGTACTACTGCAGCGCGGCTGAGAGTTTGGTTGTTGCTACTGTTGGCGAATCCATTCATCAGTCGTACCCGACTGCGAGCTCCGGAGCTGGTGCTGGAACTGGGGCGACTGGTCCTGTTCAGACGGGTTCAGGACATGCGACTTTGACTGGCAGCGATGGTCTCCCTGAAGAAACTGGTTCTTCTGGTTCGAGCGGCGATAGCGACAGTGCAGGAGACAACAAGAGCAAGGATGAATCAGGAGGGACGAACGTTGCACCGATCGCGGGTGGAATTGCCGGTGTCGTGGTCGTCGCCGCTATCGGTATTGGGCTGTTCATGCTCATGCGACGAAGAAAACAACGTCAGGCTCGAGGGGTAGAAATCTCGAACCCTGGAGAGGGCCATAGCGGTGGTCCTCCGGAATACACCGGCCAGCCAGAACTCATGGGCAACAGCGAGTACATCAAGGGCCACTACGCACCACCAGCCGTATCTGAACTCTCATCAACACCCTCACCGAAGCCAGAGCTCTATGGAGGAAAGCCAGTCGTTGAACTGCCACCTAACCAGGCACCAACCCCTGAGTTACAATCTCATCCCGCCAAAGTCCCCTACGGCCATCCATCACCACAATCCAACTACGTCTCGCCAATGACACCCCAGAACCCCCAACAACCGGGTTGGGGAGGCCAGCCTGTATACGAATTCCCCTCGAACCCAGCACCGACGTATAATCCGCAGTCAAACATGGGATTTCAGTCTGGACCTGTAGAGTCGTATGAGCTGGACTCGAATGTTGGACGGTGGGCAAAGTAGATGGGTGTTATAAGTGATTATTTTTTCTGAGCCGGCGTTGGGATTGGGATTTAAGTAACGAGTTACAAAACCGTTGGATATGGTAGACTCGGGTGTATATGGCTGTATTATGAGATGATTGACCATGTAGATAGGCGTACGTTCTAAATTGCATTCTTACAGCTATTTTTACGGTTGTATAGTCGAGAGCAGAGTCTCTTATGTGTGAACCTCGTGTACCTATTATTCCCCAGGACATCTGAGTCTCACAGCCATGGAATACCTGGACACGGCAATATTTACAAAGTTATCAGGTGCTTTCTTTGAGATCAGTTTGCCAGGCTGAAATGGGCTCAGGGGGACAATCGTGGCTAGATGCTCTCGGGGTACCTATAAAATAGGTGACTTTCGATGACATGGAGATGTAGGGGCGAATAAGGGCCATGTCTGATCCAATTCGAAGCTCACCTTGAAGTCGATACACCATGCCAATTCACGAGTGGGTTTCTCCGAGGTTATTGATAGCTTAGAGCATCACACGGTCTTCATTGTCGTGACTTGCATGTGAACTCATGAGCATCTATTTTAGTGAGGCCCCTACCTACCCTTGTCACCGTGGTATACAATAACTAGACGAAATAGGTTTTTTATTAGATACCCAATACTCCCTATTGTTTGGACAATCATCTAGCTCGGCTATTGTTACGTCTTGCAACACAACTTGTATACCATAAGAGATCAGATGTGGCGTTTTGCCCTGCTGCACAGACTGTTTATATTATATTCCTTTGTTTATCATCCAAGCATGACTTACAGCGGTCTGGACCTAGAAACCAACAACGCGTTCGCATGGTCAATGGCAAGGAAGTGTCTGACTTGTCACTCTTTGTTCTCACAAACTTGCTGATGGTGGAGACGTGTAATCGTTCAGCTGCAAGGGGTAACATCACACTGAGTCCACCGACTGTACTCTTATTTTGGCCTTGAAATCCAAGAATACTATTCGAATAACTAGAGAAATGCATTAGGTCCTCAAGCAAAGACAAAAGACAGACAGAACTCAATCAATTCCTTTGTTACGGCAGGAAAGCCCATCAAGTTCAATGTGTGAATACAGGGTAGTTGTACGGAAAAACAATTCTCCGACGCACAGCTCAGCTCCAAATGGCCCGTGCACGTTGCTCCTCAGACAGCAACAGCCTTGGGTGTTGACTTTCCAAAAACAGTGTCTCCAGATCTTCAGCCTGGAAGCTCCAGCCAGATTCTTTCACTCCAACAACGAAATTCTTTCCTTTGTCGGAGATCTTTCATCAACATCACCCACACTCATTCTTCACGACGCCCAATATTTAGCGACGCGATCAATCACGTGGATCTTTAACCAAAACTGCCCTTTTCGACGCGCAGCGGGAATGACGAGTGCCGCGATCTCAGCCTGATTCGATCACCACCATGGCGGCCGCGGATGTGGACACGGGCTACATCGCAGGCCACCTTGGCCTCGATCAGCCTGTTCTGACGACCCTGGCGACCGAACCGACTGTTGATCTAGTCAACATTCTCTTTCAGGCTATTGCGGCCAAGGCGCACGAATTCGACACCCTGTACGCTGAGAAGCTTCAGACGGACATCGAGCTAGAGAACGCGGTTCGTAGCTCTGAGTCGCGCTCGCAAACCTCCAAGGCTACCGCCGAAAAGGCCCTGAAGGATGTGGAAGAGGCTAGACAGCTTCTCAAGGACGAAGGTATGTGTTGGTGGGGATGCGCGAAGCGAGGTTACACGGTTGTTGACATTCATTCTCAATGCAGAAACCAAGCGCCAATCCGTCGAGAACGAACTCCAGGTCTTGAAGGCCAAGAAATCTGACTACGATGCCGAGATCAAGTCTCTCAACGACAAGATTGAAACCCTTCAATCGTCGAATCGCACTAACCTGAGCATCATCGAATCGAACAACAAGCGCGATCAGACCATCACTGAGGAGCTCACCAAGCAACACCAGCGAAATGTCGAGCTCGCCCGCGAGATTACAACTCTTCAGCAGTCGGAACAGAACGCTAAGGGTCAGCTCAACAGCGCCAAGTACCGAGAGGAATCGCTCCAGCAGCAGCTCGACCTGGCCCGAAAGAACAGTGAATGGCTCGAGAATGAACTCAAGACAAAGAGCGAGGAGGGTCTCAAGTACCGAAAGGAAAAGGGCGCCCGCATTGCCGAACTCCAGCGCCAGAACGAAGACATTCAATCCGAAGTCGAGGCCCTGAAGCGAACCGAGCAGCAACTCCGCGACCGACTTGACGCCATGCAAGCCAAGGCAGACGAGGCCCTCGTTAAGCTTCAGAAGCAGGAGGGTACCTTTGCACAGACTGTCGAGAGCTATAAACATGAGCTTGAGGACCAGCGACGCCTTGTCGACATGTCTGATCAGCTCAGCAAGAAGCACTCGGAACGTGTGCGCGATCTCGAGTCCGAAAAGGAGCGCCTCAAGGATAACTACGAAAACGAGATTCGACGCATCCGAACCGAGCTTGAGGAGGAGCGACAGAACTCGCGCGCAATGGAGGAGCGCATCCAGCAGCTCGAGTCTGAGATTGACGGACTCCAAGTTCGACTGGAGCAGAATGTCCCCCCACCTGAGTCTGCACCTGCGACACCTCGTCCCAACGGCATGCTCCGACCTTCATCTCCTTTCGGAACCCCGGCTTCCATCCGTAGCAAGGGTGCGATGACCGCGACGCAAGCTATTGACCAACTCTACCAGGTCAAGGCCCAACTTGCCAGTGAACGACGCCGCAACCAGCAGCTATCCGAAGAGCTTGACGGCATGATGTCGGCACTCGAGGCCAAGGCTCCAGAGATGCAAGAGCTGCAAGCCGAGTCGGAGACTCTTCGAGAAGAGATTACACGCATGTCGGAGCTATCGCAACAGAGCTTCGAGGAACGAGATGCTGCTCGACGTGCAGCACGAAAGGCGGAGGGTGCACTCGCAACGGCCCAGTCTGAGAACAAGATTATGCGCACTCAGCTCCGTGATCTCGGAACCCAGATCCAGATGCTCGTCTTCAACATTTATGCCATCGAGAAGGGTATGGAGCAATTGACTGATGAGGAGGTTTTCCGCCTCAAGCAGCTGGAGAAGGGTGAGATCACTGAGGAGGCATTGTCTGACATGTCCGATACTCACCAGTTCATCACCCAGAAACTGGTAGTCTTCAAGGATGTTCAGTCATTGCAGGCCAAGAATGAGGAGCTCATGCGCATCACCCGAGAGCTTGCTGAGCAGCTTGAGAGTGAGGAGGCGCTTGCGGCCAAGCATCAGGCCAAGGAGGATCATGACATGGTTGAAAAGCTTCAGCAGGAGCTAGTGCATATGGTAGAGGAGACCAAGTCCATCAAGACAACGATGGAGAGTTACAAGATGGAGCGAGACATGTTCCGACGACTGTTGCAGCAGCGAGGCGTTAACGGCGACGAGGCAACCATGATGCGTCATTCTCTTGCCGGTGGCCAGCGTCCACCTTTGGCCAGCATCGAAGCGACTGAGCAAACCGAGGCTCTGAATGAGGCCCTCCGCAAGCTCCAGGGCGAGTACGATAGTTTCCGCGACGCCCAAGATGGAGTTCGCAAGGATATGCGAGATCAGATCGACAGCCTCTCAGCCGAACGAAACTCGCTACAGACAGACAAGGTGAAGCTTCACGCTGAGGCTAGACTTGAGTCTGAGCGACGAGAGATGTTGCACACCAACTTTGTCGCTCTCCAGGGCGAGAATCGCGAGCTTCAGAAGCGCAACCAGACCCTGTCGGAAACCGCCGCCAAGCAGGATATCCGAACACAACAAGTTGCCGAGGAGCTCATTGAGGCCAAGGGCTTGCTCGACAGCGTGCGAAACGAGGCGGCCAACCTCAAGGCCGAGAAGAAGCTTTGGAAGGATATCCAAGATCGACTCAGCAAGGACAACGAGAACTTGATAGAGGAGAAGAACCGACTCAACAACCTCCTTGCGACACAACAATCTCTCGAGAACGAGCGTAACAGGTCCGAATCCGAGACACGACGCAAGGCCCAGGCCAGAATCGAGAGTTTGGAACAGGAACTGAGTGATACCCAGAGGAAGCTGTCTTATGAGGCAGAGGAGACCAAGAAGCTGCAGCTACGAAAGGAGTTCGAGGCCAAGGAGGCTCAGAAGCGAATTGACGAGCTCATGGCGAGCCTCAGCCAGATCCGGGAGGAGCATGTCGCTGTTAAGACCAGCCGAGATCATCTTCAGGCTCGTGTCGATGAGCTGTCTGTTGAACTTCGGAATGCCGAAGAGCGGGCTGGACGTCTCCAGCCCCGACCTACACCAAGACCTGGCACCATCGAACTCAGCGAGCAGCAGCAGCAGCTTGAGGCTGAGATCCAGGAGCTTAATGTTGAGATTTCCGACCTTAAGCGAGACCTGGACATGGCCAACACTCACCTCGAGAACGCCAAGGCTCAGGCTGAGCAGTTCAAGGAGCTCAGCCAGGCTAATGAGGAGGCACTGGAGGATCTGCGAGCATCCCAGGGCCAGTACCAGCAAGAGATGGAGGCACTTATTGAAGAGAAGGATTCCAAGGTCAAGGAACTCGGCCAACGACTTGAGGACGTGTCTGCCGAGTTGTCTCGATCTAACACTGAGCTGTCGAGCCTACGGGATTCTCAGGGCGAGGTTGCGAGAAGGTACGAGGATGAGAAGGCCATCTTGCAAGAAGAGGTGAACCGACTCAAGGAGGAGAGCGCGCGACACTTGGAGGCTACTCGATATCATCAGCAAGATCTCCGTTCCCAGGCTGAGATTGCCTCAAAGGCTCAGCAGGATTACGAGCAAGAGCTCGTGAAGCATGCCGAGGCTGCCAAGCTCGTTCAACAACTGCGAGCCGAGCACAACGAACTCAAGAGCGAAGCGGCTTCTCTGCGATCTGAAGCAGAGTCTGCCAAGGTTACTCTGGCGCAAAGCGAGAGCTCATGGGAGGATCGCCGACAACAGCTGGAGCAGGAGATGGCTGAGCTCAAGACACGACGGGAGGATGTCAACTCGCAGAACAAGATCCTTCACCAGCAGTTGGAGGCCTTGACTTCGCAGGTTGCAGCTCTCCAGCAGAAGCGCAATGAGAATGACGAAAACGAGGATGAGAGAATGTCGCCCGTTCCTGTCGGAGACGCAACCGAGGGTCTCCGCGAACTCAACAGCTACCTTCGACGCGAGAAGGAGATTCTCGAGGTTCAGTACGACCTCAAGGCCCAGGAGTCCAAGCGTCTGCAACAGCAACTCGAGTATACTCAATCTCAGCTTGACGAGGCGCGCCTCAAGCTCGACCAGGAACGCACCCAGGCTGCTCAGAGCGGACGGACATCAATGACGCACCAGGATCTGATGGAGAAGTTGAACGAGCTCAACCTTTACCGCGAGAGCAGCATGACTCTTCGGAACGAGAACCAGCAACTGAAGGATCAGATCACGGAAAAGAACACCAAGATTGAAGAGATGGAGGCACGAATTCAGCCACTCGAGGCAGAAATCGATACGCTCAAGACACAAAAGTCCTTCCTCGAGGATGAGATCAAGCAAATCCAGGAGGACCGCGACCGATGGCAGAAGCGCACTGAGGGCATTCTGACCAAGTATGGACGAGTCGACCCTGCTGAGATGGAGCAACTTAAGGAGAAGATCACCAGTCTGGAGACGGAACGAGACGCCTTGAAGCAGGGTGAGGAGCCCCTCAAGACCAAGGTAGCCGAGCTCGAGAACACTCTTGAGACAGAGCGCAACAACTGGAGTACCACTCGCGGCAAGATCGTGGAGCAAGCTAAGGATCGATCAAGGAAGCTTACTGGTGAGAAGAATGAGGCCATTCAGCGCGCCAACCATCTTCAGGAGAACTTGGACAAGGCCAACGGCGAGCTTGAGGGTGCCAAGAAGCAGGCCGAGGAGTTTGGCAACCAGAAGACTGAGCTCGAGCGCCAGATCCAGAACTTCCAGAAGGAGGTAGAGCAACTACGACAACAAGCGCAGGCTGCCCAGTCAGCCCAATCAGCGTCCACACCCGCTCAGCCAGCCGAGGCTTCTGTTTCTTCAGAGGTTGTGTCGCAGCTTGAGCAGCAGTTGGCCGATGCCCGCAAGGAACTTGAGGCCATCAACAGCCAGAAGCAGGGAGCTGAGCAGCAACTGGAGACACTTCGCGACGAGCTGCGAACCGCTGTCTCTGAGCGGGACGAGGCCACCAAGAAGCTGCAGGAGGCAACCGAGGCCGCAAAGACTGCAATTGGTGTACCAGAGACACCTCAAGCTGCTCTCCAGGCTGGCGACGCCCCTGCACAGGCTCCCAACGGCATCTCTGACGAGCAGAAGAAGGCTTTGGAGGAGAAGGTCACGGCTGCTGAAGCCAAGGCGGCCGAGTTTGAGCACAAGGCGAATGAGGTGGAGGCCAAAATCCAGAGCACGATCAAGGAGCGTTCCGACCGAATGCGGGATACTCTCAACGCTAAACTTAGGGAAAGCCGAGCTCGTATGGAGGAGGAGTACAAGAAGAAGGATGAGGATCTCAAGCTCAAGTTTGAGCAAGAGAAGCAGATCTGGTTGGCTGAGAATGCTACCACGAAGCCTGCAGATGCACCAAAGACGGAGCCCACCGAACAGCCTCCGTCAACACCAGCCAAGGCTGAAGCTCCGGCTATCCCAGCGACACCTGCATCTGTTGGTCCGGCCGATCTGTCTCAATTGGACGATGCTGGTATCCGACAGTTCCTCTCGACCAACCCAACAGTCAAGAACATTGTTGCGGCTAACATCAAGAAGAAGCTGGAGGTGGAGAGCACCAAGCTGAAGACTGAGCTGGAGTCGACGATCAAGAACGAATATGAATCGAAGATCACGTCGGCCAGGGAGCAAGCCCAGCTGATGGAGTCTAAGAAGTCAACGTTGCGCATTAACATGGCGGAGAACAAGCTCAGATCTGCGAACGCTAAGATCGGAGTTGTTGAGAAGGCAGCGTCCGAGACACCGCAGAAGCCTGTTGTCGAGGTTTGGGAAGTGGCCAAGACGGCACAGGCACCTCCTCCTCCGGCTGCCGCAAAGGCGACTGCTGCTCGCGGTTCGATCGCCAGTGTTCCTCCATCTCCTGCGCCTGCAACACCTGCACCTGCTCAAGGGACTCCGGCCCCTGTCCAGGCCCCGGCGGCGACACCAGCTGGAGCAAAGCCGGCGCCAACTGCTCAGCCAGTAACAACCGGAATTCCTGCACCCAAGACAAGCAATCCGTTTGCTGCCGGCAATGCTGCTGGTACCGATATTCCGAACCCATTCGCCCCCAAGACTGAAGGGGCAGCGGGTGGTAAGGAAGGACTACCTGCGGCACCGGCACCGGCACCGGCTCAACAAGCTCCTCAGCAAGCTCAGCAGTCAGCGCTCCCACAGCCAGTCAGGACCGGACTTCCCATGCCCCGTGGCGGTGGCCGTGGTGGCAGAGGTGGTACCTACACGCACCCAGCTGGACGAGCGGCTGGTGGTGAAGACGGTGGTGGACGCGGTGGTCGTGGAGGACGTGGTGGACGTGGAGGAGGACGGGGTGGACTGAACCCCGTTGCTAATGATTTCCAGCCCGGAAACAAGCGACCAAGAGGTGATTCAGAGGTTGGAGGAGGAGCCAAGAGAGCTCGCGGGGCGCACTGAAGACGGGACGAATAATGGGAGTTGGCATGTACAACAAAGAAAATACGCATCCATGTATCGCGATTTGACATTGAATGTAGGAAGACAGGTTTGGGATGAGGCATGGGTTGCAAAGGATGTTACAGAAAGCATTGTATCTTTTTTTTTTACCACTGGGGCTCCTCTACGGACAACAAAAAGACAATTTCCTTATTTTTATTGATATGAAGGCTTATGGCTACAAAGACAAGATCGTGGAGAGATGGGGTTGTTTTGTTCATGTATCTAATGCTTATGGGGTTAAGATAAATGGAGATGACCCTTGTTTTGGGGTATTTGTCTTTGATCTTTGTCTTGACTCTTCCATGTGCTGTGTTGAATCCGTAGTCGTCGAGGCGTTGTGATATCTTTGAAGTCGGCCAAGGCCTGTTATTCTTCCATCCAGTTCCCTCCCAGGTGGTTTGACGTATTCTAGCTTCCAAGATCTCCGCTCACAAATACAACCAGTACAGCAGCATATCTAAAACGATTAGCAATTAAATCTTTTGTGGTTGGTGTTTGTACGTACGCTGCAGTAGCTCCAAACACTTCGGCTCGCCTCGCGTTGGTCAGTAACCCAACACTGGCTGCAAAGATGATAGTGAAGAGAGCGATCAAGCCCAGCTTCAAGTTGTCCGTCTTTATATTGTACAAGACAACAATAGCGCCTATTAGTAGTAACGCTGCCAAGACGGTGCTGAGATATGAGATGAAGGCTGAAATCCTCTTTCCCGACGCATAGCCTACTGAAGAGCTTGAAGTAGCCTTATGATGATCGTCGTCCTGTGATTTGTTGTGAGTCTGACGCAGTGTGGGGATAATAATGAGTCAATGAGTACCTTGAAAAGGAAGCCGAAAGAATCCTGGACAAACATCGTCAGTCTGTCTGGAGGTTCTGCCGTATGTAGAACCACCAAGTCATCCGGATCATCGTATAGATCTGAACTATGCCCGCCCAGCATCGGCCAGTCCTTGCTCTCTTCTGGCCTTCCGTGAAAGAAATTGATTCGAAACGCCTTGAGTGTTTTTCTGTCTGGGGGTGGTATTGTGGCGAGAGTGCTCTCGAAGATCATGGCTTCTCCTGCGTACCATAAGCATTTGTTTGGGGTTGAGGTTGGACTACATACTGTATTCTTTCAAAGTTTCTCGGACCTTGCCTAGTAACTTTATTCGATCTGATTCCTTATCGTTTCTTGCCTTGTAATCCTCCCAGTTTCGCAGAGACTGGAGAACCTCGGCACCACTTTCCTGGTCTTCGCGATCGAATTCGTCGAGTTTTGCTTCCAGTTCTGCCAGTTCACTCTGCAGTATAAGCAAGTTTCTTGCTGCTAGGCGGTTGAACTTCTTGAATATCGTAGATGTTCCATCTCTATCACTTGCGATGAAGTTGGCAAGAGATGGAAAACCATCCACGTAGAATGGTTGCGTGCTCGCCCCCATACCTTGGCGAGTCCTGAGTTCAACAAAGCCTTCAAGTCGAGTTTAGTCTTCCCCTGTACTGCACAACCCGTGCGTCTATCTGATGAAGGAATCAGTATTTTGGGGAAGGTTGGCACTACTTTTGCTGCCACTCGAAGAGACTGTATTGTTATCTGATGCAATAGCAGTGCGCTGCTCAGCGCTGGTGCTGAGAATCAGGCTGCGCAACACACACCCTCACGTGCACTCATGCATGCCTACAGAGCCCAGCGAAACGCCTTACCACATGCAGATGTCTGATTGGTAAAAAAAAAAAAAAAACATCGAGCAGCTCGGTTTTGGCTTCACTCTCACCCATGAGGTGGCTAAGCTATCGGGTGACACTCGATTGCCCCGGCTTCTCCCCAGTCCATCCAACTCTACTTCTTTCATCCCCAGGACGAGATTCTCTGGGATTTTCAGACCACAGGACTCAATGGAAGACTATGGCCTCGACGAAGCTGAACCTCGCTTATCGCCGCGTGCGGTGGTGCCTAACCTGAAGCCGTCCCAGCTTAGCTGGGGAAGAGACAAGGCATATTCTTCAACTGTTGATCATACATGCCTTCGAGGTTCAGCGAACTAATTCGAAGTTTCTTACAGGATGAGAGCTGGGCCCTATCCCTTCGAGACCGAAAACGACCCCATGAACGGGATGACAGTGTGCGACCGAAGGTGCCTAACAAGCGCCGAGATGCAGCAAGTTGGACAGAGGGGATCCGCGTGCACGATATGGATCCCGGGCGCGGTTTGGATGTAGAAGTCAAGGTGGCTGAGGCCGCACAAGGGCTTTTGTTACTCAAAGACCCTCGACCAAGAAGGAAACGAAAGCGCTTTGCTCTCCCTCTCCTTGTAGCTCGCCCATCTGGTGCAGCCACCGAGGTCATGGCCTGTCCAGACAGCGGCTCGGACGAAAACATAATATCTCTGGAGTTGGTAACCAGCTTGGGACTAAAGACGGAGCGGACCAGCTCCAGCGAGCCAAGACAATTCACAGTCGCCAACGGGAACATCGTCACAGCAGTCGGGCAAGTCTCTACTAGGTGTACATTTGCTGCTGGCGCCCCTTCGGATTCCACGAGCCTCGAGTGCATTTTCCATGTTTTCAACACTCTCGCAGTTCCTTTGATCATGGGTGTCAGATTTTTACACCAGACAGAGACCTTGAGCAAGCATAGAGATCGGCTTGTTGAGCAAACCATCCCAGCTATGCAATCACTGAGAGTGAACAGCATAGGAAGACCCAGGCGAAGCTTGGTCTGCCGGCTTGACACCTACGTGGGCTGTGCTACCGTGGACACCGGATCAGACTTGGATCTTGTCAGTCCGGCATTCGCCAAGTCGAGAGCTTACAAGATTGAGCCTGCGTACGAGCAAGTCGAGTTTGCAGACTGTAGCGTGGGCTGTACCTCTGGCGTTATCAAGACTTCGTTTGCCGTGGGAAACGCTGATTCCCTAGGATTTCGTCCGCGCGGAGACCCGATTGACCTTGAGCTATTCGTTCTGGATAGTCTTAACGCGGATATTCTGGTTGGCCAAGATACGATCGACATGCTGGATATCTTCAACTTACACAACGAATCGCTGATCCCCAGCATGCCTCGACTAGGAGAGTCGGACATCAACATCATCCGTCACATCGGGCGCATAGAGAAGGGCGTGGCAATGTTATGGAACAAGATAAAGAGTACTTTTGGCGACGATCCATCAGACAGCCCCAGTGAGTCCGGGAAGCGAGGGAGTTCGTGATAACTTGGAGCTGACTGTATCTTAGATAGCGTGGCTGGCAAGGCTGAAGCCCAAGTTGACATCGATCAACGAGAGAATGCTCGACGGGAATGTGAGCGAGCTAGGATTGCGAAGCTCTCCGGCTTCGACAGACAACACGCCCAACTGCTTGAGGACATGGCTATCCAAGCTTTTCAAAGCGAAAGACCAAGGCGTACCCCTAGCACCCGAGCTTCGCTCACTCCCATGACGCCCCCAGGCAGCGACAGTTCGAGTTCCGCGGCTGCGGACATTGGCCATGACGAACTAGGCATCGCCAAATATAGGTGTACCTTTGCGGGATGCAGAGCTCGGCCCTTTAGCACGATGCTTCATCTCAATATTCACGCCTATGAACATGATAAGACACGGCCATATTATTGCCCAGAGGAAAGATGTCCAAGACGCGAAGAAGGGAAAGGGTTCAAAAGACCGACTGAGATGATCCGTCATATCATAACCGGTCATCCATTTAATTATGTCTGCCCATTCTGCCCTGATAGAAAGTCCAAGAAGTATTGGCACCCGGACGGCTTGGAGAAGTAAGCCCACCGACCTCGAACCTTGGGGGAGTTCGAAGCTAACAGCGTTTGGCAATGTAGGCACGTCCGTGTACACCACGGCGACAAGGACAAAGATGATCCAGTTCTTCAACAAGTATTGAACAAACCAATTGCCCCGCCGAGTAGAGGAGGAAGAAGAAGAAGAGATCCGCCATCTTGATGTGTTTATGGTTGACTCTTGAAGGCTTTTGGGATTTAGATAGTCAAACCGCGACCGAGAGTCCGCGATGCGACTACTTGTTCGTGTCACGGAGGGATGCATGGGGGATTTGGGGCCATTTGTCCATTCTGTTTTTACAATACCTTTGAGCTTTTGAATTATCATCCACGCATTTGTCGTTGAAACGATACAAGCAAACTATTTGCCATGACGGTTTTGGAAGATGAAGTGGTAGACTTATCAGGGTCGTTGTCGGTGATCGGCGAGAATATTTGCCGACGAAAAAAAAGTCGGAAAAATAAACCGGGGCAGTTTTTACAGATTGACCTTCAACTCCATCACAAGCACAACTTGAAGCTTCCGCCGTGGAACCGAATCTCGACAGCAGGAGTAACCGGCCAGCAACAAAAGAAGGAGCGCCTTGATAATAGGCGATCTCTTCATTATCCGATGGTCCCCCCGACAAAGAAGCGCAAGCTTCCCGCGACCGGCCCCGCCCCGAAACGACCCAAGAACATCTCCAACTCCAAGAAGAAGACAAACAAGGCGTCGCGTCGCGCCGTTGACGCATCCGCTCTTGCTTGGAAGTCTGTCGGCGAAGATTTCGGCGGTCTCGAGGTGATTGAGGGAGTCGACGTGGTCAAGGATGGTGGTCGGGTACAATTCCTGGTGGCCGGCGAGACGAACACGATAACCAACGACGACGACAACGAACATGCGGACGAATCTTTTGAAGGGTTTGGCGACGACCCTGTGGAGGTCGGGGATATCGATACCGGCAAAGCTAGCAGTGGTGAAGCTGGCTTGGAGGGCGAGAAGTCTGAGGCAAAGACTACGACAAAAGAAGAAAAAGCCAACAAGAAGAACAAAAAACAACAGCGCAAGTTGGATGCCAGCAAAAAAGAAGACGAGCAACTGGTCAAGACCCAGAAAGTCGTACAAAAGTCCTCTTCACGGGGGGGCAACACGTTTGACGCGCTGGCCGATGGCGAAGAAGAAGAAGCAGACGTCGACGTGGCGGCCTGGGTTCCGCTGAACCTCTCGCCGCAGATTATTTCCGCTATTGCCAAGCTTGGGTTTACCAAGCCGACGTTGATTCAGGAAAAGACCATTCCTGAGATTGTGGCAGGCGAGGATGTCATTGGCAAGGCGCAGACGGGTTCGGGAAAGACGTTGGCTTTTGGTATTCCTATGGTTGAGAGGTGGTTGGAGTTGTATGAGCAGGGTGTTGAGAGGACTGGGCCTATGGCTGTGGTTCTTAGTCCGACGAGAGAGTTGGCAAAGCAGTTGGGTGATCATCTCAAGGCGCTTTGCGATGGCTTGTCGAATGCGCCGTATGTGTGTGTTGTCACCGGTGGATTGAGTATCCAGAAGCAGCAACGACAACTGGAAAAGGCAGATATCGTTATTGGAACCCCGGGACGTTTGTGGGAGGTTCTCAGTGGCGATGCGACTCTGCAGAACACCTTTTCCAAGATCAAGTTTCTGGTTGTTGATGAGGCGGATAGACTGTTCAAGGTTGGACAGTTTAAGGAGGCTGAGGATATCATTGGTGCTCTTGATGGAAAGAGGCCTAGCGATGATGCCGACAGCTCTGACGAGGAAGATGACGAAGAGGAGGATGATGAGCGGAGTGCTCGGCAGACGCTCGTCTTCTCGGCCACATTCGACAAGGACCTGCAGACCAAGCTGGCAGGCAAGGGCAAATCTACGGGAAGCGACGAGGAGAAGATGGCATATCTGATGAAGTGCCTCAAGTTTAGAGGTGAACCCAAGTTTATCGACGTCAACCCTGTCAGTCAGATGGCGGATGGTCTAAAGGAGGGACTCATTGAGTGTGGTGCCATGGAGAAGGTGAGTTTCAACGTCACGAGATGAAGGATGATGCTAACTTTTTAGGATCTCTATCTCTACACTGTTCTTATTCTTAACCCCGGACGACGAACCCTCGTCTTTACCAATTCCATCTCAGCTGTTCGTCGTCTTACGCCTCTTCTTTCTAATCTCAACATGACGGCTCTCCCTCTTCACTCGCAAATGGCACAAAAGGCTCGTCTTCGATCTCTTGAGCGTTTCACAGCTGCACGCAACTCTGTCCTCATCGCCACCGATGTCGCGGCTCGTGGTCTCGATATCAAGGAGGTTGACCAAGTTCTGCACTACCATGTCCCACGATCGGCAGATACTTACATTCATCGATCGGGTCGTACGGCGCGTGGTGAGTCGAGTGGTGTTAGTGTTATTCTCTGTGCGCCTGAGGAGGTTTTGCCGACGAGAAGACTTGCGAGCAAGGTTCATGCGGAACGGAGCTCGGGTGCTAAGAGGGAGCATTTTATTCAGACGCTTCCTGTGGATCGCAAGATGGCGTCGCGACTTAAGCCTCGGGTGGATCTGGCCAAGAAGATCGCGGATTCTGTACTCGCCAAGGAAAAAGCTCACAGCGATGATACGTGGCTGCGCAATGCGGCTGATGAGCTTGGAGTTGAGTATGACTCTGATGATCTGGATGCTGTTAACGCATCTGGTGGTGGTCGAGGTGGACGTGGAGGAGGTCGTCGGAGAAAGGAGCAGGCAGCCAAGGGTTTGACTAAAGCCGAGATGGGAGCTCTTCGGGCACAGTTGAGAGAAGAGCTCTCACGAAGAGTGAACCTAGGCGTGAGCGAGCGATACATTACAGGTGGTAGAGTAGACGTTGGTGCCCTACTCAGAGAGGGCGAGAAGGGGGGAGTGTTTTTGGGAGGCATGGATGGATTGGGATTCGAATAGACAGGCAGGCCAGTATATTAAAAGCAGTTTTATTTGGGTCATGATTTCGTCTTGCGTCGAATCTCTATGCATGCGTCGAGGGGTGGGATTATTGTAGCTCCTAGCCATTGTGGTTTAGGTCGTTGATCAATCATTTTGATGTCGTAGTTTAGGAGTAGAGCGGCCATGATGAGTTTGAGTTCGTGAGCGACAAAGAAACGTCCAGGACTAGATAATGTTAGCTGTATGAAGTTCATTGGAGGATGTACTCACCATGCGTGTCGTCCATGACCAAACGCGAGATGTGCATCACTTGTTGTAACCATCCCCAACCCTCTCACCCTGACCCCATCCTCATTCTTCTCCTCTTCACTCTTCTTCTCCCACGCCTCTCTAACTCTCGAGTATCTCCAAGGATCATAACTCATGGCACCCTCATAAATATCCTCATCATGATGCGTCCCCTGTAAATTAACCGTAACAAACGCACCCTTTGGCAACGTCCATCCGTACTCTGGATTATGCAGACCCGAGGGAGAAACAACTTGCCGTTCGATGAGGTTTGCTGCGAAATTGCTTAGACGTTGAGATTCGCGAATTGAAGAGTCGACGCGGAGGAGAGAGGTTAGGGATTGTTTTGTCCACCCTGTTGTCGGTTTGTGCGTGTTTATTTCGGTGACGAGAGTCTCGAGGATGTTTTCTGATGGTGGGGATGAGAGCATGTCTAGCATCCATGAGTGGCCGGTTAGAACTGTCGTGTGGATTGCTGCAAAGTTGATGGGGAGTAATCGCTTCGATATAACCACTGGATCAAGCTCGAATGTTTTGCCTTCAGCCATGGCGAGTCGTATATCCCATGTGATAAAATCCTCTGGTGGAGTCCAATCCTTCAACTCGCCTGCTTCCTTGCGTCGCATGTTGTCTAGACGTTGTTGAATAATCGGGAGTACACGACGTGATGCAGCGCGCCAATGTAGATAATTAGGAATGGTGAGTAGCCTCCCAACAATCGGATGTAAAATCTTGGGAAAAGCATGAAGAAGGAAACTATTCCTAACAACATCATCTGTGAAGCGAATCATTGATTGGAGAAAAACGTCATCGCGACATGTTTCTTCCCCGACGAGTAACCGATTCGTAACACGAGGAACAATAGCCATCCACAATTCCCAAAGGTTGACCTTTGTGTACTCATCTTTTACCTCTAACGAACGTTCCACCGCGGCGTTGACTTCTTCTTCAATGGGCTTTATGAGCGAAGGTAAATGTCGAGCTAGATATTTATGCACAACTCGACTTGCAAAAGGTTCTTGAGATAGATGGTTTCCGAGGAAATTGTATTCTGTGTAGAGGATTTGATCGTGGGCTTTTACGGCTGAGAGGATGTGGTCGGGTTGATCCATCATCCAGGGAATTTGCGATCTTGGAAGGATGACATCTGGAGGACGAGAGATTGGAGCTGGTGCGATGAAAGCAAGGCCATTTTTGCCATACTACTCAAGTCAGTCAAATACATACAAATTGAGAGAAAAGAGGGTGTGTGCCTTTTGGTAGCCTTGATCAATCCATGATTGATGTTTTGTAAAATAGGCAAAACTATTGCGAATTTTAGAAAACCATCCTTTTGATCCAAGAACAGGTATCTCTGTGGGATATTTCGGTTGAGATAATGCATCTATTATAAAAGATACAACGAGGAATACAACGGCGTAAAGAAAAAGACGAGAAATGTCAATCTCCATTGTACAAAAAAATCATTTACAGAAACAAGTTGTTAGCAAAAGATGACATGGCGCAGACAAAAGTAATAAGCACAGCCGGCTTACTCGGTATGTAGGAGAAAGGAATGACATGGGATAAGAAACATGAGACGTCTCAGAAGAGTAACAATGACGACTGCTGACAATTCCAAGCGCCCGTTGAGGCTTGTCCCCGCTAGTGATGGATGTGAGGCAGGGGGAGGGGATCTAGACTAAAAGTGTATTCAGTGGGGGTGGGGGATGTTGTCTCTCTTCTCAAACAGATGCTCAAAGATAAGATGAATGAGACGGCTGTGTCTGTCCAGAGGTTGTCTATTATCGTTTTATTTAACAAGTGACTGTGTCTATCTACTCATAGCCCTGGGATAACTTGCCATATCTAACGCTTCTTGACCCAATAGCTCGTCCATCTACATCCCCCAAAAGAACAAAAGAACAAGCCCTAAGAAACCCTCAATCTAAACATGCCTTGACCCAAACACCATACAGCGAGTTGAGTGATCAAACATTCTGATCACTCTCCAAACTCTCCATAGTCCCAGCCCTCTTCTTCCTCCCCCCAACTTTAACCAACTCCAACCCATTCCTAATCGGTGTATCCCCTCTAAGCAACAACCCAATCTCACCGGGATGAAACCAATTCATCCAAACCAAGACAATCAACATTAACAATCCGTCAAATACAAAAACCCAAACTTCACTTCTCATTAAATGTCCATCGTTTCCTTCAATGAATTCGATAACGCGGAATAAACTTCGAATCCAAATCAAGATGCCCGTGACGTAAAGAGTAATCAGGTATGTTTGCCATCGGATCGTGGGGTCTGTTGATTTCGGTGTCGGGGCGAGACGCATTCGTCGGTGAAAGATTCCGGCTGTTACAATAAAACAGCCGAAAAATAAAAGTTGAACAAAAAGACCTCCAATGATAACATTTTGACCGATTTTTTGTAAATCTTCATTGACGGCCATTAAACCACCACCTAAAAAAAACCAGACAAATTAGCTTTCATCCTCAATCTTCATGATGTAAAACGTACCTGATGATTGAAGAAGCAGAGAAGCAACATCGCCAAAAACAAAAATCTTGGTCAACCAACGTCTTCGAATCAAAGCATGATGTTCACCCTCTGTCAAAAGAATGATTCTACCCAAGATCATGTAGATAGATGCAGCCATGAGTGCAGGCGCAATCAAGATCAAGACGTTTTGCATAATGTATGGTCCCATTGTCCAACATCCTGGATCTTCTTTGGCGTTTAATATTCGACCGATGTATCCGATAATCTCGGCTGCCATCATGTCAGTATACCTCCATGGTGTAGCTGTGTGTAGACGTACCACATCCACCCGCTACCAGCGCTGTAAGATACCATGTCTTTGTCCTGAAAATCTGAAAGATGTGTAGAAACGTCGACACGGAGAAAAGAACGACAAAAACAATATTGGCTTCTACTGAGGGCTCGAATCGGTAAAATGCCCAAACGGCATCTTTGTAGTCGGGGTTGCAATCCATGCTGTCGGTCGCTTTTCACTGTTGACAGAGGAGGCCTCGATAAACACCAAAAGAAAAGGTCCAGATTCATCCTCCATGGGCGCCCGTTCCCTTTATGGTCAACATCTGCCAAGATCCACATACGCGTCTAATACTCGTATCTGTCGGGAAACAAGAATTTCCCGCGCATCCCTTTCATCCCTCTTTACAGTAACCGCATCTGCAAGACCGTTTACTCGTGTTTCTGTCACTTCATGCTGCGCAGCCTCAGTTGGTGGAGTCATCAACCTTCAAACCCTGCAACTCATCCTCTAGCTCCATCTTATTCCCCAATCGCAAGGATTCAACTCAAGTCATCTTTTCCGAATCTGGTCTAGCGTATCCGAGTACGCGGTCCGAGCATCTCGTCCCGAGTATTCGCTTCGGATTCGCCTCCCCTTCGCATTCCTCTTCCCTTCCACCACGTCGAGATCCTCGCAAGTCGGGTATTACTCATCCATCCTCTTTCCCATTTTCTCGTCTACATCTTTCTCTTGGTTCGCTTTCTTGCTTGTTCTGTGCGAACCCGCGGATAGGAAGCCGAATCATGTCGAGCCGAAGAACTCACACCAAGTCAAGAACTGGCTGCATAAACTGTAAGCGCCGTAAAGTCAAGGTATGTAACTACATCGTATCCCACATGGCGTTTCTCCATTGTACTGCTTGCCAAGTCTGAGCCGTTAAGAGTAAACCTGGGGCTGCCGCCAAGAACCCGATACTGACAACTGACAGTGTGATGAAGCTCGTCCTTCATGCTTCCACTGCAAAAGACATGGCGTTCCCTGTAGCCTGTCAAGTTCCAGTACTGTCGCCGAATCTCCAATCGATCTCGGTCGGAGTGTACATTCGGCTCATCTCCCAAACTTGACACCTTCAACCCCAGGATCCATCGGAAGCTCTGCAGATCCCTCCATCTTTGTCAACCTAAGCCATCCTAGTCCTTCAGATCAGATGGCTCCCTTCCCCCCACAGGAACTCTGGGCCCGTGACTGCGAGCTCATGCACCACTTCTGCACCGTTACCTCTAGCACACTATCCGTCCGCAAGGATATGAAACATGTTTGGAACGTCGCTATTCCCCGGCTAGGCTATCAGAGTCCCTTTGTCATGCATGGAATACTTGCCCTTGCTGCCGCCCAGAAAGCCTATCTCATACCGTCCAGCCGGAGGATATACCTACCCCTGGCTGATTATCACCAAACACTAGGCTCCGAGGGTTATCGTCAACAACTGCAGACATTTGACTTGTCAAATTGGATGCCTGTATTTGGCTTTGCCTCTGTTGTGGTCCTGCATATGCTGACTCTCCCAACACGTATGGAGAATCACACACTCGAGTCTCCCCTCACCAATCTCCTCGAACTTGCCAGCCTTCTGAGAGGCATCAAAACCACACTGCAGCCAATTATACCTCGCGTCGTGAGGACAGAGTTCGCTCCAGTTGTCTATGGTGTCTGGCTTCTAGAGTCTGATGAAAACTCGGCACCGTAAGTGCATCTTCCCGATTGATCAACCAAGCTAACAACCACAAGCTGCCCACCTCTCGACAATTCTCTTCTGCCACCGGATACCTGGGACGCCCTTAAAAGGCTCCGCGCTTTTCAAGAGGCCGATATCCCGTCAGGTGGCGTCAGCCATTATACACACGCCGTCGGGCAGTTGGAAACATCTGCAAAGATTTACGCCTTTGCTGGCTCGTATGCAGAGGCAGGGGCCTGCCTTTTCTGGCTATATACCATTGACGACAGTATCTTTATCGACCTCGATGTCCAAAAACCTCACGCCCTTCTTCTTTTTGCTCACTTCCTCGTTCATATGGCAGCCCTCGAGAGAAGCTTTTGGTTCGTGAGGGGTTGGGCCCGACAGGCAATGCTCAAGATAGAGGAAGGCTTGATTGGCCAGCCAAAGTTTCAGGAGTTGCTTCAATGGCCCAAGGCAAGGATTGCCGAGGCACTCGCATTGACGTAGACTCAGACGCGAATGCCATTCGTTGACTCGCTTAAACGATCTCAGGACGGTTACCAGGCCGAAGATGTTATTCCCAGGCTACCATCAGAGCTCCTGATCCATGGTCGTATACTCGTTGCTCGTCGATATCAGTGGCACTGAATCCCAATCATCTGTAGTCAAGTTCTGCACCATTCGTTGGTATGCCTCTTGACGAGCCAGAGAAGGTTCATCCAACATGACTGGACTGAACGACTCTCCGGCCTGACTGGGCCTAGCCTCTTCATTTTCGCCGCCCGAAATGTTACCAAAACTCCGCTTCCGCTTGGGGGAAACAATCCTCGGTTCGGTCAAGCAATCTTTGGGTGCGCTTGCTGATAAGAAAGCTTCGCGAACTTGCGATTGGTCTCCTGCCTCTGGGGCCGGAGTTGATTCAGGGCCATACCAAAGATCTTGAGTGTCCTCCGACAAAGGCTTTGACACTCGCGATGCCTGGGACTGATCGGGCTCAGCGGCCACGTATATGGTATCCTGGGTACCCATGCGAGGGCTTACAAACTTGACGGGAGTGGTGTCCGAGTGACGACTGGGGCTTTGAGGCGTGCCCCGAGCTTTTTGGCGTTGGTGAATCGCTTGCGCCTCACTGACTGGTGAGCTTGATGGAGGAGAATTGGCCGTGGTCTGGCTGTCGTGCTGTTGATGTGGATTGTTCAGTGCATATCGTTCAGCAAAGGATTGCATGGTAAAATCATGGGCGAATTCATCTCCGGAGCAAAACCGTCCAAAGAGAGATGCAATAGAAGTTCCTGAATACTAGGTCAGCGTCGCTCTATGGGTTTGCAGAGTCCATACCATTTCTCATCCATTCTGTAGGACTGACGGTACATGGCCAAACGTCCTTGGGTCGAAATGTATCGATAAAATGGCAAAGCTCTGGATAAGAAGAATGCCTGGAGTACGGGAAATGGATTGTTTTGGGTAGCTCGGCTTGGCCTACGTCCTCGGCAACAGCTTTCTTGGAACTGTTCACCAATCTTTCTGCAAGCATCTGAACAATCTCCTGTACTGAATGGTTGTCCAACGACGTAATGTCCCAGTCAAGCGGGATATTTCTACCGGTCGAGACGGCCTGTGTCAAGACCTCCTTCAATGCTTGAATAGTCTCTGTCGGTAGTAGCATATCAGATGAAAGGACGCTGGATTCAGTCAGATGTGGCTCAAATGGAGGGACATTGACGAACAGGTTGACCAAAGTAGCCAAGCTGGTTTGGTCTAGGAAATCCAGCTCTGCCTCCCGTTGGAGGTCATCGCCACCTCCTCCGACACCAACTTCGGCTAGATGCTGTCCAGTGGGAAGGTGGGCGATGATGGGTTGAATGGTAACTGTAGACGGCCGTCGTGCCACCTCACACATCGCTCCCTTCTCGCAACTGTGCAGGCGAACATTCTCGTTCGGTGTTAGACACCCTTGGTGTGGAGTGTTTCCGCACATGTGGCCTATTAATGCTGGTGATTCGGGAGTAAGGTGGACGTCTGAACTGAAGCGTGCTTCAAATGGTCGCGATTTGAGGGATCCATAGATGCGAAGCTTGTAGTCGTCGACATGTACCTAAAATATCAGTCCACGTACATAATTACGCTCAATGGCCAAGTTACCTGGGACTTGAGAGCCTTGGACAGGGCTACCCAGACATCCTCGTACCCATACGTCCATGCTTGAAAGTGAAAGATGGTGTCGCTAGGGTACTTTGCTACCTTGCGTAGCAACTCGGTGATACCTTGGGCCTTGGTTTGGAAGGGCACATCTTCAGTGAAGGAAGTATCTAGATAGATCTTGTCTAGTGACTTGAGGCCCGAGGTGTACTCAACAAGGTTAGGGTTCCGGGACATGGTGTTGACAAACCATGGTTCACTTCGGATATCGCCCGTGTAAAGGATGGCTTTGTTATCGCTCTCAATCACTGAGATATTCGGTGAGCAAGGTGTAAATACAGTGATCAGGCGGATGGTCTTACAAAACATGACAGCCCCGGGACAATGGTTGGCGTCAAACAGGGTCACCTGAATCTCACAGCCAGGGCGGAGCTCGATAGTTGTCGGTGTTTCCAGAGGCAGCGGTTTCTAAAGGTGGTCAGGGGCGTACCACACAAATCGCGGCAGGGCACATACCAGGACCTTGCTGAGATGCTTGTAGGTCTGTTGCCTGGCCTCCAAGAGGCCTTTGGTATAGTTAATCCGACAGGGATAACGCTCCAAACGAAGAAGGATCTCTCGAGTAGCAGCCGAGCAGTACACGCTGAGGAATGTCAGCAGCTTGACGCAGAACAATGGGATAATACGAACAATGGAGATCGCAGGCTCTCTAAGCCAGCGAGGTGATCACTGTGGACATGACTCAAGAAACACGCGAGAGGAGGCTGAACATCTGCATTGTGACGGAAGAAGTCAACTATAGCCATTAGCTAGCTGTTGCGAAGTGTCATGGAGGTCTGCCGTACTCCGTATGTCTGGAAACTCAGACACGATACCATTAAAGGTCGACATGAGCTGCTAGTGCCAATGCCAACAGCCGCGGAGTCGCGTAGCACGTGAGAATGGGCGAATCTCACAAACAGATACTGGGGAAATCAGAGAAAACAGGTTTCACAGCTGGATGAAATGAGGTTATCATGATCAATCGTGGTTGTTGTAAGACCGAAGTCGTGCTTGTTGAGCTTGGGCCCTCGTGAATGATCAACTCCTTTGTATGAGGGAGAGAAGTCCCGTGCGGAAGGTAGTCTCGCACTGTATTTTAGGCCTAGGCACCACCTCTCATCGCGCAGAAAGTGCTGAACGACAGGGGTGAAAGCGGGGCTTGTTACAGTGCGAAAGCTTCACGGATGCGGTGCTGCCTGGCCTACGGTGAGCTGCCCTTCAACACCAACACAAACATCATCACTTTTCTAAGTAGAGGATCATCTTAACAGTTTTATCAAGCCAGAGAGAAACACAAGTTAATCTATAACAACTATCTCCTTCAAACAATTCGCAGTCCTAGAGTCATTGCCTAATAGACCATTGCCACACACACACCTTGATACTGCCTCTTGTCCCCAACCCAAGCACATACGACCACATCTGCCAGAAAACTCGGGATCCCGTCCGATCTCCCATCGATAACCTAGCAAGAGTTGGATTAGTAGCTAGGTCGGTGACGACTAGCGAATCCCCAATGTTGTATGTTTTTGTCTGTAGTTTTTACTGATTGAAACGGTCATGTACACTCGTTACTACTCCACGATCGCCGTGTGCATCAACAGGCCCTGCTTTCCAGCTGTGATATCCAACTTGACTCCCTGTGAGATAAAGTATACATGTCCTTCTGATAGTTCAAATACATCATCATTCGCCTTGATTGTTGCACTTCCCTTCGTCGCGAGGAGGATTGCTGGACCACCTTCACCCAAAACCTCCCGCTCACCAGCGCCCAAGTCCGTCGCCAAAACATTAAACTCACTCGTAGGCGGTCTAAAAATGTTTGTCTTTCCCTCTTTGCTGCGAGAATAGCCCTCTGGCGGAAGAACCGTCTTCATCTTTGTTGTGGGCTCCCAGTCCAGAACCGAACAAAACTCCTCCACATTGTCGCGGTCTGCCTTGGGACAGAAGCCAGTGTTGAGGACATTGTCGGAGCGTGCCATACATTCGATGATGTCACCTGAGATATATGCGTGGATGCCGCCTGCAGGGATGTAGATGACGTCTCCTGGTTGAAGCAGCATGTAGTTCATGCATAGAAGACCGACCAGCAGGCCGGGATCGGTCTTGGGGAATTGGTTCTCCAGCTTTTTTGAGACTTGCGGGATGGCAGAGTTGATACCAACAAAAGCAGAGTCAGGAAGTTTCCTGATAGCTTCAAACATCTTCTTGATGTCTTCATCTGAAGACTTGAGGATGGTCTTGACGACTTGGCGCAAGCCCTCTTCAGAAAGTTTGTCATCTGCAACCGTCGCACCACCAGCAACCAACAAGTGCCTCAAAGGCTTGCGACGCAGCACATCCACGATAGCCTCCACAGGTTTGAAACCGCAGAATGCCTCAAACGCGGTCAAAGCCAGGGCAATTTCGGGCTTGTGGTTCGAGTCGGTGAATGAATCAGGGTTTTCTTTGTGCTTCTTGCTCGAAAACTCTTTGTTGGGATGCACTTGCAAAGGAAGCGCTTTCGCGATAGACAGAACCTTTGGGAGGTATGGGAGTTTTGTGTGCCCAAACTTTGCGATGACCTTTTCTCCAAGAAGCTCCTTTGGATACCGGTCCAAAACATCTTGGAGATCCTCGCCTGTGTTTGCGACGTAAGAGGGCAAGACGGGATAAGTGCCCATCCACATCTCGGCGTAAGGCGTATTCTCATCAATGGTAAAGTTCTTCTTATCGTCTCCCTCCCATCCTGGTGTCTTTGCACATAGGCGTGCTGCCAAAGAGTCGGATCCTTGTTTGCCCCATGGGTATTGGTTGCAGCCGCAACGAAGCTGGTAGAAGGGAGCTAACGGTGTCGACATGTTGTAAGATGTAAGAAGCTAAAGAAGCTGTTTGTGTTATGCTAGAGAGCAAGAATGGAAGCAAAGCTTCAAATACGACTTGCTAGCAGAGGCGGGTCAGGTCGTCATCCTTTCATCACTATCATTGACGTCAGACAAGACAGATGGTCATCGAGATTGAACAAGCCAAGACAAATGGGCCGTAAGAAGGCAGCGGCGCAAAACTGGACGCAGGGCGTCAATTCCACCACAATCATACCTCTGTTGCTCCACAAGTCCATGGCGACAGAGAAATCTTGCATTCAGACAAACTGCTCATGTAGTTTGCATGAACAAGTCCTCTCCTTGATGATAAGGTCACGATTGACATTTCCCCGATTTCAGCTGTTGTCTTTACACTTGCACAAGTATCGTGCCCAGATATGAACTCGAGAGCTCAGCGAAACACTTTTCTAACCCGTTATCAGCTTCAATGGCTGTCGTCTCAGTCTGGAAGTACTCCGTAGACCCCGATCCGACCGGAGCTGACCCTCCGGGGTTGACCCACCTTTCTTACGGCACGGTCCGAAGCAACGGACATGGCTGGACTCGTAATGGCCAGTTCCTCAAATATTAAAAAGAGATTCAAAGCAGAGGAATCGCTAGTATTCCTTTTGTCCTATTTATTTACATGGCTACCAATTTACTATATTTACATGGAATATTGCCAAATCGCTCTGTGTGATGCTCTTGATTGTCAAGAGAGTCCCCCAACGTCAACCAACACCAACAATCCGGTATGGTGTAGTGGCT
>JAPFTC010000561.1:0-47672 GCA_030779165.1 Fusarium sp. MBC 441
TAATCCGCCCCTTACTGGCTTAACTATGGGAGAGCGGACGGGATCCCGTGGTCTACAGTAGGTATGGTCGTATGTGATAGCTGAGGCGAGTACGACGTCTATACCGGTGAGGGCAGGTCGAATTGCTCTCATCCAAGATCTCTGGAACTACATCCCTGTACTGGATATGCGAGGTTGAACTGATGAAGCAGCATCCCTCCTGGGATGTCGAGATTCCTGCAAGTAGCACCTCGAAGAGTCTCCAGTCAAGCTAGGACTGTTGAAGTATGGAGCTGTTCCATTAAACGACCTAGCTAAGTTTCGAATTGTTAGATGCAAGTAACATGCACTGACCATGACTGCTTGTGAGCCTTGGGGACTGGGGTTGGATAGAACAGGCATTGTTAAGGCCTTGGATGAGACATGTAAGCATGAAAGAAGCGGTCTGTCAGTGATTTTATTTATTTAAGGACCTTTCACTGAAGACCTTCTCTTCTTTATAGTCAAGGTAATGTCTCAGCATTCAGTTGAAGTGAGGTTTGCTTCAAAGGACAATGGGGTGCGGCGTGAATGACAGGACGCAACAACCTCGTCGAAAGTGAAGGCGCAAAGCAAAAGAACAGTGCCCAAATGTTGTATGGCAATCAAGGTGAATTAAAAACTCGCTGAAGGTATATCATTCCTTGTCATCGCAATCCAGAAAGCCACCGTGTCGCGTTCCTTAACCCACATACCCCAGGATATCATCCTCCGACTGGGTACCATAGACAGTCTTTGCTCGCTTTTTGTACATGCCTCGTGATAAATAGATACATTAAGAAGTGCTTCCCAAGTTCCGCCAGCCTAAATAGCACTTGGCTGGCTTTCCCTCCACATCCGTCTCTCTGGTCCTCGTCAGACCACAATGCCTCTAACTCTGCCGGATCCAGACAATGCCGGCTCATGTCGATTCACAACTAGTCGATGACAATGACTTCTTTATCTTTGGGTATTGAGAATTTCTTTCGGCGCTTTGTTGGGGACTCTAACCGCTCGTCGTCGTTCCGATCACGCTTCTTGTTCACTTGGAGACGTGCAAACGGGCTTTCAAGGCCGATGCTTGTCGTATTTCTTGAGGAAGGCGCTGTCTGCTCGCTTCCTGCATCGGATGCCAATTCGGCTGCATCCGTATAAACACTGCTGTTAGGCGAAGATGGAGGTTCTGAGTCGTCGACCTCGACTGTGGGCTTGGGCGCAGCCGCTTCACCCGGCAGCATCACGAGCAGGCGACGCCGTATCTCGTCGATAGTGTTTTGTATTTGTGCTCCCAGACGACTGTCAGGATTAACAACGTAGAGTGTCTGCTCCAGGGTCGCCTGGCAGAGCGTGAGTTGGCTCTGCTCACGCGTTGACCGTTGGGCTGGAGACAGCTGAGCAAAGGCTGCGTGGGCGTTTCGCCTAAGCGACGGGCGGTAATATGGAAATGAGCAGCTCATGACCTTGCGATGGCGTCTAATATCGATAAGCTTGCGGTCTGTGTGCGGTGCACGTCGCGCTTGTTTGATAGGTACGCACGAGCTGTCCAGGTGGCGGTCTGATGTCGAAAGAGAAAATATTCACCAGGCAGTTTGCGACAGACAACTCACCGCGTTTAAGGTGACTAGCCAATGACCGGGCTTTGTTTCGCAATCGCTGCCTGTCCTGTTTCAACACTGAACAAGGAAGTGTGTTGCGCGAGAAAACCAGAACAGTTGCTGCGGAACAACAGATGACCTTCTTCTTCTTTGACTCCTATTTCCCGGGACGCTGCAGATGTTTCCAGAGGTACAAAGACACGGGCAAATCTCAACAGCATTGTTTGCGCATACGTACCCGTCGCCTCTTTGTCTGAAGCCAGCGGTGATGATGGCCGGACAGGGATTATTTTGCTGTGTTTGGCGGGGAACAGTCGCAATCACAGTGGACCACGCGACTACGTAAACCCATCTGAATGGACGAGACGGCGCATGATGTCACTAGCTTGTTACACTTTTGGTGCCCAAGCCAAAGTGAGTCACTTTTGTGACACCTCCCTGTAGCTACCCTGAAGTTTCAGACAAGACAGCTTGTTGCCCTATTGCAAGTTAAACAGGGAGAATACCTTCATTGTCTTCTCTTCCTACAGTCTGTTCCTCTCTATATGCACTGCTGAAAACCACGATCCAACTCATGTCCGCATTTGAGCTCAAGCAATCGATCGAAACCCCGCATTCCACGACTCAGAGTTTGTTTCGGGCGGGGACTCAATACGAATCCACGACTCAAGTGGGGTCACGGGATAAACAGTCCATGTGTCAAGCAATGGCCCGCGTAAACTTTTCTATCTAGCCACGAGTTAATTTGAACGTGCTTCAGGTTTCTATCCGTTGACTCATGTTATTGGATGAGCAGGTTTTCCGGGCATGTAAACATTCGTCCCTCCTATGTGTTTGTGGTACTCTTTCTCAGGCGGTCAACCGTGTCGTCATGAGATGTGCTTGTAATACAGGCTTTTCTTTTTCAGACATTGATTCATATCTGACTTGAGAATAGGAAAGACCGAATCAAGTTGACAGAATTGCGAAACTGGACTTACATACCTGTAACACCTCGGTAGGTTTCTAAGCTGGGAGACGTCTGACTGATGATTCTGAGTAAAGATCATATTTCTCCTTTATGGCTCATCAATGCTCTTTCTCCCCCTCGTAGCCCTTCTCTGAATATTCTCTCGCCGTTCTCAGTAACTGTCGCGCAAACAACCGAACAGGTCACAAATATTCCACCCTGAACCGTGCAGACATTCAACTGTGAAATTCACGGTCATTCTTGCACAATTGGTAAGTTCTAGCAGCCCTAACATTTTACAGCTATACCCTTGGTGCCTTTTTCGATTCTCTTCATTTATTGCATATCAGCTTCTTTGCTGGCAACATTACTCATGATTTTTATCATAGATTATCAACTGTCCTTGCAGACGTTCCTCAAATTTATACATTCTCTCAACAACATTGCGGCACTATGACGGATCACCACGTTGGAAAACAGGCCCAGCATAGCGTGGCTGAGAAGGAATACCAGCAAACTGGCCTGAGGCTAGCGGATCGGCTTGCCACACATGATTTGGACGACAAAGATCTTGACCGAGTCATCAAAAAAGCTGAAGCCATGGTTTTAGGGGCTGATGCGGCCATAGGGGATGCAAGCCTGACCCTGGAGAAGTTCCGCGATGAAGGGAACGCCATCTTCAGGGAGCAGATATTGAATTTCTATCGGGAAGAAGCCCTCCGCATGCACCTCCGCGACATTTTCCCAGAGGGCCATCCCACATACTTTCAAGACTTGGAAGACGGGTCTTCAGAGTGTGGGAATGCCCTTTCTCTTCGCCGCAAGCATATGGCCACGAAGAAGAACGAAATTATGTCACCAGTGAACGAGGCGGTGAAGAATGCGAACAACGCTAGAAGCTGCCTCTTAGCCTGCCTCGCAATAAAGAAGCGTAGGATCCTACAGATGATGCCTATGTAGCAGGAAGGTGATGACGTAGGTCCTCAGGCTGAACAGAACTGCACCGTTGGCAGTGACGAGTGGGTTCAGCAAGACCAAGAGTGTTTTGAACTCTTTTTCCAATTGCTCAAAACTGAGTAGATTTGACAGGGACTAAAAACTGGAAAACATGCCCATAAAGGCTTTGGGACGGAGGGTAGGGAATATTTGGTTTCATGTTATTGATAGTGTCAACTCGTTCGTATGCATACTGGCGCCAGTGGAGTTGGGTAATAATTTTGTCTGGGAAATAGAGAGCTAGTTTTGGCTTGCGTCTTGAGATGGCCTCAATGAAGCACGTTTCGCCATGAGCTATGATTTCAGACCCCGAAAAGAAGAGGAAAAGGAGCAAAAAGAGCAATCGTGTATATAGGAACAGCCCGATGCGGGGGTCGAACCCGCAACCTTGAGATCGCGTACTCATCACCAAGTTAGGGTGGTTTAAGAGTCTCACGCTCTACCGATTGAGCTAACCGGGCGTGACTCTGATTGGTTGAATCGTGATGCCCAATCCGCTTGTCAGCGCGGTGGTCGCGATGATCTCCGTGGTGTTGAGACCACACTCAAGTTATCTGCGAGATTCAGGGTGTGCTATCACTAGCTTGACCAACCAGGACCTGATCTGAATGCTGTAGAAAGCTATTGAAAGATTGGAAATGGGGTGTCTATGAGAAATGAATAAACTTGGCTTGCTGTTCTATTGGGACAATGCTCCCCTGATGAACCCTCCCTCTCTTAATCATCTCGAGTGTAATGCCGAAAAATAGCACAAAGTGGATATGATCCCGAAGACGGAATCAGGTAGATGCCAACCTAGACGGTAAGAACGTCAAAGTGATCAGTCGTGTTAAGGAAATGTCCAACACCGTTGACCATGATCATTAGGCCATCCTGCTGAAGACCACCTCCCGGAATGTAAATTTTGTTTCCAACTGTAGCGGCACTTGTTCCGTGGCGAGGTACTTGCATAGCCGCCAGCTTCTCCCACTTCTGCGTCTTGACGTCAAACGCCTCCACGTTGTCGAATACGCCCGTCGCCGCATGTTGGTTCGTCTCGCCACCAAAAGTGTAGAGCTTCGCCCCAACCGCTGCGCCTGCAATGCCTCCACGAGCAGTGGGCATGTGTGCCTTGCCAGTTTTCCAACCGGCAGTCAAGTTGTTGAGGTCGAGCATGAAGACATCATCGCGAACATTGCTCTTCTCGAACCATCGGCCGCCGGTGATGTATAAGGTGTCATCCAAGATGGCGCCGGCTGCGTGTTGTCGACCCTCAGGAATATTGGCTGCTACATCGACGAGGCGTTCCCATTTGCCAGACGTGGTGTTGAATGCGGTAACCGTAGTGACAGCGTCCTGGTACTCGCCATCTAGGATGGCCATGCCTCCAGCGATGTAGATAAGCTCGTGATGAACACCCAAAATTGCACTTCCCCGTTCAGTCCCGGGAGGCATAGACTCCAGTTGAGTCCACGTGTCGGTCTGCGAATCATATACATGGGACTCTCCCGAAGCGATCCATTCAGGCAAAGGCTTGGGAGGATCTGAAGCATCGACGAGACCACCAAGGAGGTAGATCAAACCATTTTTGGCGGCGACGTTAGGATGGTTTACACGGTATGGGGATGGAGCCCCGGTGCGCCAGCTGTTGGAATGGATGTCATAGAGGTGCAGCCAGTCGACGGTTGTTAAGCCGGTGAAGAGGGAGGCATTTCCAATGGGCGTGACACCGCCAATGAGAGCAATAGTGTTATCATCAACGGCAACAGTACTGTGCTCTTGGCGGAGATGAGGGAGTTTGGCCAGTGTGGTCCAATGCGGGCAGGGCTTGTCAACAGATATCGGTGTAGCTGAGGCCAATCCGCTGGAGATGGCAAAGAAGAAACAGGTTCGGAAGAAGGCCATTTTTTTGATGATAGTTCTGTAATTGAATGGAAGTAGTATTATGTAGTGAAGGCTACAGTCTATTCTGGAGGGAGCAACCGTTGCTCCTTATAACCTCGACTTCGGAGACTGCGCAAGCGAACCTCAATACCCCATCATCGTCATATGTCCGAATTCATACAACGTCAGCACATAAGCAATGCCCGGGTTTTAATTACACTCGCCATTCTTATGCCAGCAATATCATCTGCTGGGTACCCATTGAAGTTGTCCGTGCCAGAGGGAATCATTGCGAGTCTCTTCGTGAATCTTGAGACCTCTTGTTGATGTTCCTACGATACTGTAGTCACATAATTTTGCCATGGCCAAAGGGAATGACACACCAACTGACTCTGGACACCCACAAAAATGCCATAACCCAACCTCATTCCTTCATCGCTCTCAAGGCGTCGATCGATCCGTCTCGGCGATTTTGCGGTTTCAGCCAATGACCTCTCAATTGGTCTCGGTGATTTCACCGCCCCAGCCATTACCCTTTTGCCACTAGGAAACCTAATTGGCCCTATCGGACATAAGAGCTTGTCGAGGGCGTCTCATCGGCGCCCAAGCATGTTCTTCTTGAATACGCCGCCCTCCTCTTCTCCCCGCTTGTTCTTTATCCTGCAATCACCTCCAATTCCCGAGCAGCCACCAGATTCCGCAAAGAACTGGAAAGGCCGAACCCCAATGTCCGCCCCAAATGCCCCTCAAGACCCGCTGGTGAAGAAGCGCCGCAGACCGGCCCTGGCCTGTGAGCAATGCCGACGCCGAAAAGTCCGCTGCGACAGGGCTTCTCCTTGTAATCACTGCTCCAAGTCTAAGAATCCGGAGCAGTGCACATATGTCCCCATCCATGTGCCTAAGCAGAAACGGGCTCCTCGTCCGGGTGCTGCCACCATTGGCCCGGTGAGCATCCTCCCGGCACCGGCTCCGACGCCACCAGAAAGCCAAGGCTCTACAGGGAACTTTCTGCCAGTGCTAAACTCTTCTTCGATGTCGGCTACAGTATCCGAGTTTGGAGTTTCAGACGTGCGTGCTCTGGAGCGGAAGTTTGAGGGAGTGGTCCTGGCAAATGGACAGCCTCCAGGTTCAACTACCGAGAGTATTATAGGCGAGGGGACCGTAGCTACCAACGCCACTAACAGGATTCCCAAGACAAGATATTATGGCCGGAGTCACTGGATGAATGGGCTGAGTCTTGTAAGCAAGCCGCCTATCCTTGTCGTAGATGCTTACAGCTGATGACCCTGATAGCTCCCCGCAGGATTCGAGAGTCTTGTCAACCCCAAATCTACGACAAGCAATCTCCACATTCTCCTCAGCCAGTGTAAGATACTCGGTCGACGCATCAAAGAGCATCGCCTGCAGCCTACCTTGTCGAGCAGCCCCCTCGTCTCTCTCAACATCCCACGTTCGACAGCCGATCGCCTCCTAGATCTCTACATCTCCAGCTTCGAACCCGTGTTCCCGATTATGTACATACCTAGCTTCAAGGCCGACTACAATCGATACTGGAGTGACCCCAGCCAGGTTGCAACCGTCTTTCAAGTGCAACTCCAGCTCGTGCTTGCGCTGGGGGCCTGCCTGTTCGATGACACCTTTACCCTCCGCAATCAAGCTTCCCGATGGGTGAACGAGGCTCAAATATGGCTTCTGACTCCACCGGAGAAGAGCAGGATGACTATCCCAGGCATACAAATCATGATACTCTTGACTCTCGCAAGGAGTGTCTGCGGCGCAGGACAGGATACTGTGTGGGTACTTACTGGACTGCTTTTACGAACGGCCATGTATATGGGCCTGCACCGAGACCCCAGTAAACTTGGAGATGGAAAAATGACTATATTCAAAGCCGAGATGAGACGGAGACTGTGGTCGAGCATCCTGGAACTGAACTTACAGAGTGCCTATGACGCAGGCGGGGCGCCACTCATCTCCGCTGAGGACTACGATACACTGCTTCCGACCAATTTGAACGATGAAGACCTTACAAACGAGCCAGAAAGCCTGTCACCTGGAAGCCGTACGGATGGAGGAAGTGCACGTTTATCGGTTGCTCTAGCCCTCGCTCAATCACTTCCCCTCCGCCTCAAGATACTTCGGCACGCCAACGACTTTCGCGCGCAAGACTCGTATAGCGAGACGCTACGACTAAACTCGGAGCTTGTTCAAGCTTGTCACAAACTGTCTGAGACGCTGAAGAGGCATTCCAGTTTGCCCAATGGCACGGTAGGCACACAGTTCCATGCCTCACTGGCTGAGCTACTGGCCTACCGATGCTTTCATACGCTACATCAACCAGTTATCGTGCGCTCACTGAGTGATCCAAAATACTACTTCTCCCAGAAGATGTACATTGACGGGGCGCTCAAAATTGCACACATCTCAGGGCTGGCTAGGGTGGGCGTCGACGAGAACAACGTGAACCGATCATCTCCCATGACTGCATCACACGGTAAAGGCGTCGCTTCTCATGAGAAGTCCCCACCGTCTCATCATCAATCAAATGACATCCAAGCCTCCGGGGACAACCAAGACGGCCTTCCGAATGTCCTATTCACCCGCCTGCTCACTAACGGTGCCGGCATGTTCCGTAACATCCCCATCCAGGCTACTCTTGGCATTATCCTTGAGTTTGTCAGTAAATGGGGACATAACTCCGCGACTGGGAGGACATGTTCTGGGCTTGGGTGTCTCCCTGGCATACACAGCACGCGCGAAGCTGATTTTGCGGCTCTAGCATCCTTCCTGAATGCAGCACGGGGTTGGACCCTTCGTCGCATTCATTCAGGCGAAGTCAGTATAAAGGGCCACTACTTTTTGACTTGCTATTTACAGCATGTGTCTGCAATTGAGAAGGAGATTGACAAAGCTGCCATTGAGCATGATGTCATGGCGGGGGCGGTAGAGGCAGCGGAGGTGTGCGTCAAGGAGCTGGAGTCTATGGCGGTAGCAAATGGGTTATCGTTGGAAATGGCACTGGGAAAGAGTTCAGAAGATTCCTCCTGGCTTGAGAATACAAAGTTTCTCTCTTTGGATTTGAATGTATCTGACTTTGGTGACACGGCCGTCGATGCAATGGATATGGATTGGATGGGTAGCTGGCCCTTGGATGGCATGTCGGATTTTGTCAACTACTCCTAGGAGGTTGCTATAGATATCACTTTTCGAGAAATTTGGCTTCGGGAGTTGTTAAGCTGCTACTGACAGTTCTTTCAATATTCCTTCTGCCATATATATGTTTATTAGACAGGAAATGGCTGATGAACGACAAAAGACCCTTGTCCTTACCTGATGAACTCGGCATCACCCATAAACACGAAGGGGGAAAGAAAATGGCCAAGGCTCCTGCAGCAAAACTTGAAATTTATACCGAGGAGCCTAGCTCTGGACGAGACTGGGTGTGCAGTAGCACGCCTGGACAATGGGTAGTGTCTTATGTCCGATTCTCACCCCCACACCAATCAGCACACTATCCACACTATGTCCGAAAGACGACAGCTTGGCTACCTTTTATGACATTGACTTTTCGGCCGAGGGCGGCTCACTCAATTCTCCGACTCCCTAGCGGGGACCGTTTGGCAGATTACAGACCTGTGCTAGGCCGAGACTCCCCTGTTTTTGGTAAAGTCGGGAGAGGGAGTTGGATTATATCTATGCTTGGCAACCACCACTACAGAAGTTCTCACCTGCATCCAACTGCTACTCGAGTTCATCGTAACTAGAATCCGTCAACTCATTTGGCCCTTCGACTATTCAACTTCTACGGTCACCTCAGTATCACCAGAATGTCGTCACAACGCGAACATACGCCAGAGGTTCGTACGTGATGCAGCACATGTCTCCCCTTCATGCTGACCTAAATAAAGCGACCACCATATCTCCCTCGTGGTGCCATCCTTGGACTCACCCCATTGCCCATCCCCGACATTCCGATTTCCTCTGTCCTGGTCGTCCTCTTTGTTCTTTCCGCGACCCTCAACATGACGATATTTCAACTCAACCTCCGCCGCGGGCACAAATTCGTCCTCTCGGCACTTCTTTTCGGACTTTCCATGACTCGTATCATGGCCAACGTGCTACGCATCGCCTGGGCTGTCCACAATAATAACGCCCGCCTCGTCATCGCGGCCTCCATATTCGCCAACGCCGGCATGCTGCTTCTCTTCGTCGTCAACTTGATCTTGCTACAGCGCGTCGTACGGGCTTACCACCCTCAGATAGGCTGGAGCAAAACGTTTAGTTGGACTTTCCGGCTCTTATACTCTGGTATCGCGGCCTCTCTAGTCATGGTTGTTGTATCAGTTGTGTACAGCTACTACACGCTCGATCTTTACATCCAATCCCAGCTCCGATACATACGCCTCGTCACGGCTGTCTACCTCGCGGTGCTGGCCTTTCTTCCTATTCCAGGACTCATCACTACACTCCTCCTTCCACGCTCGTCCCCCATCGAGCATTTTGGCCAAGGCACAATGCGTACCAAAGTGGTTCTACTCCTTTTCACCTCGGTCCTCCTCTCTCTCGGCGCCTGTTTCCGCGCTGGCGGTGCCTTCATTCAACGACCTACCGAGAACCCTGGATGGTTCAATTCTAAGGCGGCTTATTACTGCTTCAACTATGTAATTGAGTTGGCTGTGGTCTTCACCTACGCCTTGTCTCGTTTCGATCGCCGATTCCATATTCCCAACGGAAGCAAAGGTCCAGGCGACTACTCCAATGGTGACCCAGGTGATATGTTAGGGCAACAAAGTACCGATGAGGAGACTCTTCCGGGGGATGATGATGGCATGCTGTCTACTGGACAGCAGGCGTCTTTAAAGGACATTGCAAATGAGGAGGAATAAATGAGAAGGTATGGAGGGGGCAAGTGGCAGTTGAAAACCTTGAAACGGAATCTGAAGTCATCATGCTATATCGGATAATCCCGAACACTACATCTGCTTTCTTAAGTCATTTTGAAATCATCATGTTTGAACAACGTTCTGAGTCAGTTTGAGAGATTTAATACGAATGTCATTTCATCAAGATCCGCTACCAGGGGTCCATCAAGGTTCAAACAAGCCTATCCGGTTCTTGGCGCCCCTCGTCTTCCTCGTATTTACACAAATCAGCTGTCTAACGCGACATCACGTGCTCGCGTGATTATCGAGTCGTCACGTCTCATTCACGGTCGCGTCCCTCTGTTCATCTTGTTCCTTTTCATCTTCTCTCTTCACCACAGTCGTATTGACTACACAAATTCCCCTCGCTACCTATTCTTCTTTCTGTACCCCCACGTTCATCCACAAACTCTTTCACTTAACACATGGCGTCAAACATCCCCTTGTCCAGACTCCAGTGGCAGATGTCCCCCGAGGGCATCTGGGCTCGTGATGTCGACGAATGCGAGAGATTTTACATCACGTCTTCGCGAAAAGTAAATGGATGCTTTCCCGTTAGCGGCTGCGCCTCTTTCAATGTCAAACATGTTGACTCGGTGCCCACCATAGACGAAGAAGACCGGGTTGAGGCAGCTCTGAAGAAGGCCTGGATCACGCTTCGTTACCAGCATCCGACCCTGTGTTCTCGTATTGAATATGATGGAAATAGGCACCAATTGCGAAGGCTGTACCAGTCATTTAATACCGACGACGAGCAGGAAAGCTGGGTGGACTCAACCTTCAAGGTTGTCGATACTGATGTTGGACCGCTCGAGTGGTTCAACAACAACACAGGCGCTGCCTTTGAGACGGCCACTGTCTTTTTTGTGAGATCCAAAGGGCAGGATATAGAGCGACAAGCAATCTTCTTGCGATGCCCCCACGACGTATCCGATGGTGTTGGCGTTCTGCAGCTGGTCAATCAACTCTTTGGCTTCGCTGCCATGGCTTTCGAACAGGGAGATGGGTATTCCCTCCCAAAATGTGGCAAGGAACATGAAAATCTGTCTCCCTGTATCCGGATTGCTGCGAAGATTCCTGAATCATTGACCGAGGCGCAAACGAAACGTTTGGAGGAGATCCAAACCCAAAATGGAACCATTTACAAACACCAGGGCCTTCTTGCACTCCCCTCAAGGTCCACGCCTGCTGATAGCGTGAAAGATGGCAATCTGATACGGCTTTCACATACAGTCCCCAAGGATCTTACTTCGGAAATTCTCTGTGGCTGCAAGGACGTTGCTCCTGGAGTGAGTGTGACGCATGTCTTCATGGCGGCCTTGGCAATGGCTCTCTCAGAGGTACAGCCCCAAAAGCAAGATTCATACCCGGTCCGATATGTCAACCACAGCATGATCAACCTACGTCCCTACTGCCAGGAACCTTACAACACTCCTGCTCACGCGGCTGCTGCATACCATACTATTTCAACGCAGGCACTGGGCATAGACTTGGTTGTCCCCGGGTCTTCAGATAAGACAACTGGAGACCACGCGACTGAAATGGGAAAAGCCCTACCTCAAGTCCAACAATTCTTTAATGATATCCGGCCAGTTGCTTCTGGAGAGATTCATGAACAGGTTGCCTTCGCTCCCTCGACATTCAAATCCTTCACTTCTCCATCCAGCGTTGATCCCCACGCTGTGTCTGAATCACCTTTTTGCCCGGTTGCTCTCTCTTCGATCGGAAATGTGAGTTCCATGGTTCAGCAGAGGCATGGACCTTTTGAACTTACCAACGTCTGGGCCGCCAGTGAACCGATGGGGGCTGGGTTAGCGCTCTTTCTCGGGTCTTGGGATGGCCGGCTGGAACTCTCTGGTGTGTTTGATACGAGGTATCACGAACCAAGCTATGTGGAAAGATTTCTCGGGCGCATTCTAATCTGTGTTCGTGGAGGACTGGGCATCGATGAAGTCAGTTCAACGGATACAGTCACACCCGATGAAAGTCCACATGGCACGAAGAGAAAGAGGGCCGAGAGTGATCATCGTGTTGGCCCAAGTGAGGTATAGGGCAGTCGATTTCTGAGTAGTCATATTGCATATGAGCAAAACAGCAACATGAACGAAGGCTTGAGTTATGATAAGAATAAACTGTTACGTCTATAGCCAGGACGTAGAATTAGTGGCCTCTGTCAGAATTGCCACTGAGATTACTGAGAAGGACTCAGATCAGCAACAATCAAGATAGGCGTTAGCCGTATCGACCTCTGTTGCTTTCTCATTCGTTCTTCCTCTCTTGAGTGTTCTGTTTGGCAACATGTGTGAACAAAAAAGCGAAGTTGTTTCGGTATCAAATGATGGGCGACTTACCGGAGTACGTCTGTAGACCCTGAAGAAATGGCATACCCAACAGTAAAATAGGCATCAGCTGCCCGAATCCTTTGACGTCGTCTTCCTTGACGATGTCGGTGAGTTCCTTCCATGACTCGTGGAACCTCTCTCTTTCGTCAAAAGTCCAATAGAGGCCTAGTCCAAACCAGAGACATGAGGTAAAAATAACGTCGACAGTTTCGGATGACGTGATATAGTATAGCCAAACAAGTATCCGTCTCCAGCGCGGCAATGCAGGGCCCTTGGATGATCCTCCACGGCCTTGGTCGTCAAGAATATGGTGTCTGGCATGGTCAATCCACCAGTGGCCCAGCGCTGGCCAAAGCAACAGACATCGTCTTGGGTACTCAAACAGTATGAAGCAAAAATTGAATCCCGTCCACCACAGCGGCTCGCCTCCCCTCTGTTTTCCAAGGGCACAGCTAGCGGGGCAGTAGGTGTAGGTGTACCAATCCTTGGCGCCAGACACATAAGAGCAGTAAAGAAGCAAAGACGCCAATATGAGCATGCTTATGACTCGGACCACAAGATCTCCTCCCCTGCCAATAGCGGCTCTGGCTCTCCTGGAGCGAGATGAATTCGTGTGGTCGGGCCACACATCACGATGCTGCTTTTTCATACTCCCGGCGACCTTGGTCCGGATGGCTAGGAGAGTAAGTTGATGCACCATACTGCTGAACCAGGCCAAGTTGGCCACCATACTAAAATGGTAGGCGCTAATTCCGTCGTTCTTATCTTGCAGCTTGATCACGGCGGCGCTGAGCATGGCAATCCCCGACACCAGTTGCATATCCGCGAGGGAGAGGAGAAAGGAAAACAGAGTAGATTCGATCTTGTCGATACGGCGCTCGATGAATGGCGCCTTGATGATGAAGCGGACCCAGGGATCACAGATGTGACTTCTCGTCCAGCGATCGATGGGGTTGAAGCTATCCTCAGGCTCGAGGCCAGAACGAATAAGCAGGAGGTAAATACACGTAGCAATGATTGCTAGAGAAGAAGATGTGATGAATGAGCTTATGACCTGATATATGTGTCAGTCTACTCTCAAGGAAGGACCGAACGAGTTACGCACCCCGATGCCAGCAATATCTGGGTCGGGCTTAGGACAACTACATGGGCAGTCGTCCCAGAACTGCCAGTATGTGCTAAGGCCACAGCCATTGGTCATTTTGGGGATGGCTTGAGGTAAACCGAGTCTGCAAGGCAAATATATTGAACCAACAGGCTCCAAGTGGATAGCCAGAATGCCGTGGAGTATTTATCCCCTTCCTTCACTCGCTACCAGATGTTCCTTGTCCAGGATTCTCACGTCATCCAGAGGCGCAAACTACTAGGAACCTGAAGGCAGCCGCGAGTTCTACAATTTTAAAATCGTTGTTTGATTGGGAGCCTGGTGTTTGCCAAGACACGGATTCCATGCAGGCCGCTTTCAGCTGCTGCATCACAAGACGCCACCAATACAGGCTGAGGCCAGGCTGTGCAATTTGTGTCACGGTCAGAGTAAGCGGCTTAAACTTTATGGCCACCGTGCTAAGTATCCTGAATCTCGCAAAAAATGTCTTATCTCGTCACCAGTCATCTGTCTATTCTGTGAGGCTAAAGGCTTCCTTTCCAATACATCCGTCGGAAGAATAGCATGAAAGCAATTACCCGAACATTCATGCTTTGATGCAATTTCTGGCTCAATATTGACAGTTTTCTTAGTCTTCTAAAATATCTATCATTATCCCTGATAGCTCTTATGTTCACTTAGTGTTCTTACCAACCTTACATGCTCCATCCTGGCTTTTGAGTTGATGTTCGTGGTGGAGCTTCCAAATTCAGCGTCAAACTGAGACTCAGGCTCAAGGCATAGACTAAGGACGTGAGGACCTTAATTTATTCCTGCCGCTGTGAGTAATGAAGACCCAAAAGTGACATCTTGAAACTCAGCAATGGCTACGCCGTTGCGGGACGCCTCTTTCGCTGCTGTGTCGGCATGATCATTGTAACTCCTTGAGATTTGCAGGAAATCAACCCGCAGACCCCGTTCATACCACCTTTCTACGTCACCGAGCAATAGTTCCCATAAGTTTTGGTTCTTGACGTCCTGTTGGGTGCGTCTCTTCCATCTCCGAAATACCCAGCCGTAGGCCCAGGTGGTAGCGCCCTCAGCGACGTAATTTGAGTCGGTTGCAATAACAATGCTTTTGAACCCCTCATCTTGCCAATCACAAAGACGCAGCACTGCAATGGCAGCACGCAACTCAGCTCGGTTGCTAGTCGCGGTAATGTCATCTCCAAATGGCCCCTTATCCTCAAGTCGACCGGACGCAACGCACTGGTCATTTCTAGGTGGTCCACAGACGACAGCCCAGCCGGCGCGAGGTTTCAACCCCTCTTTCTCCTTTCCTGGGTCTTTGAGCCGTGCGTTACCCACGTCCGTGGAGGCAGCAGTGTCTTGATATACGCGGGTGGATGTCCGTCTCTCCAAATCAATCGTCATAATAGCATCTTTGGTTTCTTGCCAGGCACGTAGACAGCGATGGAGAACCATATATGCCTCATCTTTTGAACCGGGAGTAGAGGGAAGTCTTGGGGTGGGAGTCTCTTCCGCAATCAAAGCTTCCCAGAAGTACGCATTATCCTCATCTATCCGTCGATAGACACTAAGGAATTGGTTTTTTAATAGTTCGAGCATTTTCGGGATGCTATGTGAGTCCAAACTCCGCATTTTTGCGCGTACAAGTCTTCCCACAGGTCGACAACGCATGGGATGAGGCTCGGCAAACATGGTCCCATCGTTATGGTTTTGATACGCAGAAGTGTCGAGATAAAGCCGCAGTTTCAGAAGGGCGAGAGCGACGAGCTGGTTGAGGCTCAGACCTCCCCAGCAGAGCATGCCGATGGGCTCGAAAGGGTCAGCCCCGCGAATCTCCAGAAATGGTAGCGTGGCATTTTCCCAATGTTCAAGTTTGTTGAATTGGCCATTGTTGTTGACAGTGGCCCACCATTTGAGAAAATGGTAGCACTCTTCTTCACGGTCGAGCCGCAGCAGGAGGTGAGGGATAATGTCTCGTGCACGTAGGGGTTCGCGTCGGTGGAGCTGGAGGATGTCTTGAAAGCGTCCAAGAGCGTTTGCTATAGCACTAGCTGTATTGAGTTGAAGGAGTTCGTTAATAGCAACGAACTGCTCCTTAAGGTTGTCGATGTTCATCGCAGGTAAATCGAGGTTATGAAGGACAGATTGGGTGCGATTTCATGAGAGTCAAATGGGGCGAGGCAAGCAGTTGAGAAGAGAAAATCCGGGTTTCAGGGGTAACAACGACATTCTCCCCAATATTATTGTGGCGTTAAGCATCAGCCACAATACCAAGATAGGTAAGAAATGAAAAGTGTCGCAAAGCCACTTCAGCAAAAGTGAAAGATACCTCTCAATATGTACCACAGCCAAGCTGATTTATATCCTTCGTCACAAAAAGCATGGGTAGAACCCACGGTGGCTTTCAGGGACCCACGCAATAAAGCAAGCGTTGGAGTTTTTGAGGACAATACATAGAACCCTTTCTCCTCACATATCGCTACTGCAGTTCAACTTGAAGGATCACATAGACGGCGCGCACATCTGTTCCAATAACCTCCAGCTTGTCACCGAGGAGCTTCACTTCTCCGCCCTTGTCAAGCGCTTTCACTTTGTCCTCGTACCCATTCTTCTGCCAAACCGATTCTCTCACTGTTGCCACAATGAACCCGCCCGGCTTAACCACCCTGACAAACTCGTCAAAAGCGCCGGGTCCGACATGGCCTTGAGTCAATGTCCCAACACAGACCACAACGTCATACGCCCGGTTTGGTATCTCAAGGGTTTGTGATAAATCCGCTACGTTCAAGGAGTGATATATGCCGGTTCGACGAGCAACCTGGAGCATGCCAGGACTGAGATCGATACCGTCGAGATGTGTCGCACCACGGTTGGCGAGATGTTGGCCGACGAGCCCGGTGCCGCATCCAGCATCCAATATGGTTGCACTTGTGATCTTCTGAGGACCCAAGTGCTTGACAACATAGTCGCTAGCGATCTCAGGCGCCGTGTACTCTTCCTTGCCGATATCTTCGTTGTAACTCTCGGCCCAGTTCTCGTAGGTAGCCAAGGTCTCGGCGACGCTGGAGGAATTTAGAGAACGTGCGAGGTTGGCCATCTTGGTGTATAAAGTGTTTTAGAGGTATCGAGATGGGATAGGAGCTTTGGATCAGGTCTGAGTTTGACCGTTGATGTTGAAGTTGGCATGAATGACGAAGGGAAGATGACGTAATGGGGTGATAAGGTGGAATATGCAGGACCGGAAGCTGTTCCGATGCTGATCCTACTTTTGTAACCTCGGCAACTCATCTAAAATTAAATGCACAAGAAGACTCTAGGATAGATTCAAAAGTTGATTGTAGTGAGTCTAGAAAGTATTTTTGCTGATCCGCTCTCAGTTGCGCACTTGCCTACAGCCTCAAAAAAATCGAAATACCCAGACAGAGAATATCTCCATGGCTGGCCTGCACGGACTGGCATTTGACCCCGACAGCATCAAAACTGCCATACAGGCAGTGACGAATGCTTGGGAAACCATAGGGAGCGTAAACGAATGTCTGTGGTGCGATAAGGAGAAAAGAGCGTGTGTAGCAATATGGGGGGCAGTTGAGATTTTGAGACGGTAGATTCTACCCATTCCGATTCTTCATTGCGCTAGAGGAGGCAGCGCGATCGCTTCCATGAAATTAAGAGCTTCCATGAAATTAAGAGCTTCCATGAAATCAAGAGGCTGATTGGCCACGCCAGCGTTGTCGGCAGTTGGCGATTTGTTACGTCCAGGTCTGATGTCAATAGTTCAGCCACTTTTAGTTGTCTCCTGTCAAGGTCCGCTGTACAATTGAGCAAAGGGTCCCACTGCCTTAAAGCTTTTCTAGTATCGGGTACATCAGGCCTTAACATTTTCCGCACCTGCAAAGTACTAGCCAAGCCAACAAAACGTGGCTCAGCTAGAAATGACCTCAGGGGAACGATTCAATCGGCCGATTCAGCCACCCGCTGTCATCAAAGATGACTTCCCAGACAAAAACGAAAATCACAGGGCATAATAAAATGTCAAAATCAAAGATAAATGAAATGAAAACCCCACAGATAGAGGCGAGCAATGTCCATGTCAAAAAACAAAAAAAAGACGAACCTTGAATCAAAGTTGAGACCACAGCGAAAAAATCGCAAGGAAGAAGCAGAAAGCGTGAAAAAATAAGAATATAACGATCAGGAATATCGAATTATAATTGCGTCAGAAGCAGGCGATTTCGCAACGAGGGAAGACTACGTAGAGAGAAAGGAGAATTAGCCAGGCGGCAATTGAAGATCTGGCAAGTGATGAAGTCAATTGGATCAATATTCATATGAAGAGGAGAAGAAAAGAGGTGAGAAGCTCAGGAAGAAGGTGGTTCAAGAAAATGAGAAAGAAAAAAAAATAATCGGCCTGACCTTTCAACTGCAACAATTGAGGGTAGAAATTCGAAAGGGAGAGGAATCAAAGGGAAAGGCTGTATTCGAGGGAACGCAGCAGATACGGGCTTAGCACAAGGAGAAGGAGGATGAGATCTTTGCAACGAACGCTTCAAAGTTGAAAATTGAGGGGGGAACGGGACTTTGGAGGATAAGAATCAAGTCTAATAAAATCGAGACTAAGGGAAGAGAGGTTGGGTCTAAGGAAGAAAATGTGTACAGTCAAGATGCTATGGGGGTGCCTCCCGAGAGAGCCGGCGATTGGGTAGTCAGGCAGCTCAGCAGAGATCCCAATAGAAGTCAGGAATTGAAACCGAGAAGAAATGAAGGTCTGCGGGCCTTGGCGAGCTTCCTTCGTACTCAAGTCCGAGAACCCCAGGTCCGAAGGAAGCGGCATTTCTTGTCCCTGGCTAGCTCAGCCCGAGGCACGGCATGGCATGCATATAACCCACTCTTAGTACCTATCCGTCGATATCGTCGCATTGGGTTCCTCGGCAGTCCGTATTCTCGGTCCGTCGGTCTTCGTAATTACTTTAAATAAAAGAAGTCCGATGCTGACAGGGTATGGTTTCAGAAGCTGAGCCCCTGGGCTGAGTAAGATGTCGATCCTTTATCAGTCCGAACACGCCAATCAGATAAGATTCTTCTACGGCGGTGCAGTCACTGCCTCGATCGTCAGTGTTAATTAAGGTTTTACCCAATAGAAGATGTCTATGTTGGTTCTCCAGCGATGCGTTGTCAAGCTGCACCCTTGTTCATAGCGATCCTGCAATCATAGGGCTATCACCAGATGTAACAGAACTTTGCTAGATAGAAAAGTATAAAAGCAAGCCTTCCAATTCTAATCTGCCTACCTTTTACTCACAGTACAAGCACATCTAGACGCTCAGTTGCAAGACTCTTTCACGTTTTATCTACTTCACAATCGTTAATAATTCCATCACCATCCCCAACACCGTCAACATGGTCAACTACCTCACTTCCGTTACTCTCCTGCTCACTCTCGCTACTTCGACTCTTGCTGTTCCTCAAGGCCTCGAAGCGCGTGCCCCGAGCTGCATGGATAACCTCCCCGGAAACACTCTAGCCAATGTACGCATGCTTCAACAACCCTTTCTCCATCACCCTAACCATTCCACTAACCTCGTATAGATCAATGAGGCAGTGGAGTGCATCAACTACCTCGCCAGTCTGGGCAACCAGGCTTGCACGGCTGGCGTCGGCGGCCAATCCTTCTGCAGACGCGGAAACACCCAAATTACTGGAATTGCTGTTGGCCTTCCCAGTGACCGAACTGCCACCTCGCCTTGGTAAGTCTAAAGCACCCGTCATCTACAGGCGATTTGTGTTGGGCAATTGCTAACTTCTTCAATAGCCAAGCAGTCGCTCGAGGTGCTGGATTGGTCATGGACAGGTGCTCCAGGGCCGATGGCAAGGTCAGGGGCCAGAACCCTGCTTGGGGCAATGGCAACCTAATGGTTGACATCCGCACGGTTCCTCAGTAGAGGAGGAGTATTCTATCCTGGGTACTGTGCTTCAAGACTTACGGTGGCGTCTATTGGCTCTTCGCATATATTCTTGTGTTTTTCTATTCTCTTGGAGGTGCTCACGCCCCATCTTCCACTTTACTTCTTCAATACTTGCTAGGTAGTTCAAATTAGACCGATCCGATCCAAATTTGTTCACTGCGTATACAGTCAAGAGTGATGAACATGTAAAGGCTTCCAATGTCTACTAGCGGTTGATTGTACGTGTAGGTCGTTGAAATGCGTTGCCATTGCTGAGTTTGGGCCACTTGCACCGCTACCGCGCCAACTTCAGCTTTCGCTTGGTAGATACATAACATCCTGCCCGGCCTTGCGCAATTCATCAAGTAATTATCATCTGGAAGTCTTTTCCATCTACGGAGTTCTCAAGCTACTATCAAGCGACGTCTGACCCACCAGTCAGTCGGTCGAGGAAAAAGTGAACATAGAGGTTCTATTTCTACAGCTTATGCACGCTGCTATCCTTCGTCCATCGCCGGAACGTCTTTCCGTAGAAATAAAACATAACACCAAAGAGACACCACACCACCGTAAGAGCCATGTTTACCATGAAGGCATTGATGAAACTGCAGAAAAAAGACGTTAGTTTATACTTGAGGCGACTGGTTAAAGAGAGAATGTTTACCCATCGGCTTCGGTCCACGGTGTAATAAACTTGCCCATACCGTACCCCCAAAGATTCTTATTAACAGTGATGGCGACAAAAAGTGATCCTGCAACGGGCTTGTAACTATCAACGGCATACGTGCTGCTGATGCTTGGGAGTGCCGCAACTTGGATGCCCGCTGTGGAATAGCCCAGCACGACGATGACCTGCCACGGCCATTTATACTGGTACCCGATGGCAGTGATAATGTGTCCAAAGGCCATAATTAGGACATAGGGAACCATGGCCGGGAGACGCATTTCAGGTTCCCGGATTCCATTATTCCGAGCCGTGGCTCGAGAAGAAACCCAGTCACTGAACGGGCCAGCCGTCGCGAGGCCGATCAAAGCTCCAACAAAGAGTGAAAAATTTGTAAAACCTGCCCATCATGTTAGAATAGGACTCACATTGCGTTCTATCGAGTAGACTAACCAATATTTTGCGAGCTCATGTTGTAAGGAGGCGCCGAAAAGACCTGTGTCTGGGTCAAGTTGAGGATCAAGATGAAGCTACAGCTCCAGCTGACGACAAAAGACGCAAACAGCACAATCGGGAATGTGAACAGCTTCCAAGGAATCCACACTTCGTAGAGCACGGATCGAAAGGTGGACGCGTTCGGCTGAAACAGCTTCCACTGCTGTCGGCTCGGCTTCCCCTTTCCAAGGCAAGGGTCTCTGTCAGCATTGAACTCGCTTCCGTTTGAGCCGCTAATGGGCTCTTGCTTCTCCTGGTGCTCGACTTCAAGGACTTTGGAGGAGGTCTCGGGTGGGATGGACTGGCCCTCGGTGGTTTCATCACGGCTTAACATGGTCTCGGGGAAGCCAAGGATAATAGTGATGAGAGATGCGGCCGTCATGGCGGCGTTGAGCCACCAGAAGGATGGCCAGCCAGTATGGTCAGCCATGGCGCCAGCGATGATGGGTGCGACCTGGAAATGTTAGGTGAGGGAATGCCGTGGCATTTTGAAGGGACATACGATCAAAGCTCCAGTATAGAGAACCCAGTACATGGTGTTCCACTTGCCGCGGTCGTGGAGGAAGAAAATGTCTGCGATGACGCTCGGCTGGATGGTCTCTCCTGGGCCTGCACCAATACCGCTTACACTAAAATGCCGTTTAGTGACCGGGCTTCGTTGTCGGCATGGCCAAACTTACATGGCAGCACCCATGAATCCGTTATATGTTGTAGCCTTCGCTCGCCAGATATGAGACGCGAGACAAACGATCTGGGACAAGATCAAGACAGGGCGTCTGCCAAAGGACGTGGAAATCGGGACCCTGTTAGATCATTATCAGTAAGTACTAGCCAAAGATGCCAGCTCTCTCCCGATGTATCCACTCACCAGAAGAAGTTGCTAAAGCCAAGTACCAAGATAGTAACACCAGTAAACTGAATGACGTTGGTTAGGGAGGTATTATAGTCCTCCATCAGATAGCCAAACATGGGCCCGAGAGCCAACGGCGCAAAGCCCTGTGTAAAGCTCATGGTTGATACGGCAACGAGAGCCGAGACCTTCCATCGAGTGCTCCAGTTGAGGGGGTCGTGAGGCGAGCTGGAGGGCTGAGGAACGAGCACGCGGTGTGGCTTGTCCTCACTCTTGACGAAGTGATGGCTTCCGATGTCTGCCATGATCTCGGTGCCGGGGAGGATCTCGATGTCGAGCTCATTCTGGATCTGCTCCAACTCCTGGGGAGTGTCAGTGGGAGCTTGCTGGAGGTGGTTTGGGGCTGGTTCAACGTACCGCTTGGCGGGAGTCCGTCGCCATGTTAGTGGTTGTGGAATGGCAGACGGCTTGTAATGGGATCGTTGGATGGGGCAATGCAGGGGCACCTCAGCGAGCTGCATGAAGGGAACAAGGAGATTGGGAAACGGTATGAATAACCTCTTATATTTGATTGTCTTCTAATGAATGAGATCTCGGTGCAGCTTCTGGCGGATTGCCACGAGTCATGCTTTGGTGACGCTGCTCGGAACGCTTCCGAGTGTACCCAAGTATCTTATCTCACGGTTACTATGGCCGCAACCCCAAGCGTCCAAGCTGAATGGAATCAATAACACATCACCCCCTCTAGCTCCCCTAACGCTCGAGCCCCTTGCGCTGGACCGAGATGCTCCATCAGTTGAGCCAAGACCAATCATGGCACGATCGGATATTCGGATGTCCGGATATGAGCTGAGAACCTCCACATCCCCAGACTATACCCCATAGTCTTCCCCAGAATCTACGCTTCCCCGCTCTTGATCCCAAGCTGAGGCTACGAGGCGCAGGTCTAGATTATATTTGGTGAAGTGTTATTTGTCAGTGAGTTGCGGGCGTCGAGGGGTTGAGGGTCGAAACGCCGTTCCGCGATACCGAGCATGTCAGTCGGTTTTGGATCTCGATAGCGTGACTGGTGGCATGCGACGCAAGTCCTACTTGAGAACTGATGAACTTCATGGACATATAAACCCATCTACAGGCTCAGCATTTGGACTCACATCAATCAAGCCCTTGTACACATCCAAGTCTCTGTTCTGTGCCATATTGTCGGGTTTATTTCACAAGTTCCTACACCATGATATCACCCACCAACATCGCCACAGAGGCTCTTGTCACCGAGAAACCGGGTGACAAGTTTGAGATGAAGCCTATCATTCTAGATGAGGTCCGTGGAGATGAAGTGCTTGTCGAGATGAAGTATTCCGGTATTTGCCACACAGTATGCCATTCTTTGCTACCCCTCTGTCAACTCAGGCAACTTACTCTGCTCAGGATGTTCTTCTACAGAACGGCCTTATTCCTGGAGTCGAATACCCCGCCATCTTTGGTCACGAAGGCGCGGGTATTATCCGTGCCCTTGGCAGCGATATCAAGGACAAGTCCCTCCAAGTCGGCGACCATGTCCTCCTCTCCTTCAACGTCTGCGGCAAGTGCAAGAAGTGCGTCGCGGGCAAACCATCCTTCTGCCACATCCACTCCCCCGTCAACGTTGGTTCAGTCCGCCTCTCCGATGGTTCGACCCCCGCTCGTCTCGAGGACGGCCGATCTGTCCGGAGTCAGTTCTTCGGTCACTCTTCCTTCGCCAGACTTTCGGTTGTAGCTGAGAGAAGTGTGGTCAAATGTCCATATCCCGGGTCCCTGTCATACTACGCTCCCCTAGGTTGCGGCTTTCAGACAGGGGCTGGCACGGTTCTTAACGCGCTCAAACCTGACAAGACCCAAACGGTCGTGATCTTCGGGATGGGAAGCGTTGGTATCGCTGCGCTGATGGCTGCGGCGTACCTCCAGGTCAAGCAGCTTGTGGCGGTGGATGTCGTGGACGATAAGCTGGCCAAGGCCAAGGAGTTCGGCGCTACGCATGTTGTAAACTCGAGGACATGTGGCGAAGGTGGTATTGAGGCCAAGATCAGGGAGATTACGGATGGAGGGGCCGACTTTGCTATTGACTGCACAGGCTTGATCCCCGTTATTGAGTCACTATTTGGGTGTCTTGCACCAGGAGGTACGGCGACCAGTGTTGGTGTACCACCACCTAACGCCGTTGTCCGAATCGAGCCCCAGACATTTTTGCTTGAGAATAAGCGATATGTTGGTGTTGTTGAGGGCGGTTCAAATCCTCAAAAGGTGAGAATCTGACAGACTGCAGTCGGACTGGCTGGTCCCTAACACGCGGCGTTTAGTTTATTTCCGAGTTGATGGAGCTTCATCGACAAGGCCATTTCCCAGTCGAGAAGTTATGCACAGTTTATTCGATCAAGGAATTTGAGAAGGCATTGGCCGATATGCGTGGCGGAAAGGTAAGTTTATAAGTCTATGGTATTATCTTCTGGATACTAATGCTGTGCATGAACAGGTCGTGAAGTCGATCATTCACTGGGACTGAGATTAAGCGCTTTGCTGCAGCGGCGAATGATGAGTAGAAATTAGACATAGATTTAACAACTGTCTTGATGCCAGTTCCCAAAGCAGCATGCGATACAGCCGACCAGTTCTGCATCCATTGCTCCATACCTTATCGCACCGTGGGCAGTGCAGCACAAGGCAAACGTGGCGTAGAATGCCTTACTCTGTCGTCCAATCCAGTGCCTGCAAGCTTGACACCCTCTTGAAATATCCGGTGAAGGCCTCAGGCAAGGTGGCGTTGAGCATCCAATGAGGACCTCTGGCAGATGTCCCAAGGGTTTCATATCTCTCACTCAACCAGTGATAAAAATGCAATTGGATGCAACTAATCATATGATTCCTCTCACCTGGGCTGCCTTGCAGGTGTCTGCCTTCTGTCCCCGCTTCGTAAATCACAATTCCACGCGGCTATGTCTTTGTCTCAAATTCCAGTTTCTTTGCTTTATTTATTGGGGTCATTATCTCATCCCTCTTCAAGTCATGCAAGCTAGCAGACGGCAGTCAGTCAAAATGTCAATCCAAGTCACGACCGCCCCCGGTGCCCTCGTCGCTTTGGGCCTGGGTGTCAGTGATGTTTCCACCCTTGTTGCCCTCGGCAGGAGAGTGGGAAACTGGTGGACTGCTGCAGACGGTGACAAGGAGTTTCTTTCCCTTCTGGAAGAAGACGCGTCAAGCATCCTCCAGCGCCGCGGGCTTCTCGACGTCCCATCCTTCAACAAGCGATGGAGCAAGCAGATTCAGCTTCTTGCAAACGGATGCCCCTTGCGACTGGAGGACCGTGACATTGAACGGGTTCTCAAAGACAGCAAAACTCTCTTGCAGGTTAGCTTAACCGGTTACCGCTTATAACCACCCATACTAACGGAATAGGACTTGTCCCTTTTCACCAGTGTCATGACTTGTCTGGTCGCTGTGCTAGAGCAGTTTGTCAAACAAGACCTTGTGAGAGACATTTTATACAACATGCTCAAGTCTCTCTTGAAGCTTCACGAAAACGGAGAGGACATTCTCCGATCTCAGTACTCGTCTCGTCTCAACGCCTGGAGATCGACAGCGGTCCTGCGTGGCCTCAACCTAGTTGCGGACAAGTACCGTCAAGAATTGGTTCGCAGTGGCCATGTTATGAGCGGACTATTACCCAGGACAGAATCAAGACATGTTGAAGAGTTCTTAACGTGGCTGCTCGGCTCTCACGAACCGTTCTTCAAGACTCCCTCATCTGATGTTGCTGGGATAGCCATTTGTTTATCCCAGCTAGGGATCGACATCATCGATGTCCGATCGGCTGAGTCCTTAGAAACAAGCCAGCGCCCATGCACAGTCATTTACTCAGCACAACCATTTCTTCACTCCATAACAACTCGAGAAGGCACAAGAGCCATTGTGGAGAGAGATGCCTCAATCACAGTTCCCCTGGAGCATCCGGAGGAGGCTGTGAGCGTTTTCCCCATTGGACATGGGGCTCAAACCCAGTGCAGAATCGCTTGGAAAGAGGGGCGGAAAGCGGCAAAGGCTGTTCGAATATCCGTCCAAGGGGCACTAATCAATGGCAACATGTACCAGGAGTATTACCAGTCTGCCAGAGGCCAACGCCCCTGGGAGGCCTCAGGCAACTTGACGGCCCGACTAGAAGGATCCAGGCTTGTCTATGTGCTAACGGACTCTGGAACACCTGCTGGAAGAGCTTCTGATGAGCTTTACCGCCTGGCTTTAGATTTCGGGTTCATTGCGAATCAAGAAATCGTAACGGGCCTTGAAAACTGCCTTGGAAACATCTTGACGAGCGTTCTTTCGTGGCTCTCTACTACCACGAGCTCAGACGAGTTTCATATTGGCTCAGACATTTCCGATGCGGAGATGACTGACACACAGAGGGTGGATGCATTCTGCATCTTCCAGTCATTCATCATGGGATACTACTATGACATTTTTGGAAGACTTGTAGACACCTCCTCGTTGGCATCGCAAACAGTCGAGGGCTCCTGGGGGTTTCGATCAGCCGATTTCTTGAGGTATATGCGCTCTCATTCACTACGTACAATTCCCCCGGACTCACCACGTGTACGGTCGTTTGGACAGGCAAGGCTCCTTCCTTTGCTTTCCATGCTCTTCGTGGGTGGACATGCCACCGGCTACGATCCAGAGAGGACAGAGGAAAGATTTAGAAATGTAGACTGTTTGGGCATCATCGGGAAGCGCACCTTGATTGCCAACAGTCTACTGGGGAAATGTTCCTCTCCGCAGCAAATCGGTTGTTTTACCCTTCTTGACGTTGACGTTGGCGGCATACCAAGAGACTTCAACGGATTAATCAAGCCGGGAGTCTTGTCCTCCGAGGTTCCCCTTGTGGACTGTCTTGACGATGGCTACGAGGAATCTGATATCCCCGAATCATCTCCACCGGATGATGTCACCTTCCATATCGAGGCGGATTGGGAAGCAAACCCAGACACGGTGTTGCTCTGTCTCAGATACAGAGGCCGTCGACTTGCAACAATCTCCCCCATCCCCGCCGACTATCTCTTCTGCGACGCTTATGTACCGCCAGAGATTAAACCTCGACAAAGTGCCACCAGGAGCAGGCTCTATCAGGGCGTTGAGGCTGATATATCGGTCCTCTTACGAGATCCCCCAGTTCTGCCATACTCGTACCACCCTGAAGTCCCTGTCCTTTTCCAGGCACTCAACCGCCCCGGTCTACGCTACGCTGCCACTGCGTTATATGGGAGAAGATCGGATGTCAAGGTGGCAACAGATTGTGTCGAGAGGGCGAAAAATGCAGCAGTTGGGGCGTTTGGGCCTGGTGAGGTTGGGTTTGTCATTGTTGGTGGCTTAACGGGAACGGCGATGGGAGACGCCTCGACGGAGAGAGCCGATGTCCAGAATCTTCTATATGAGATTCCGGTGAAGAGATAGGAGGCTATACTATTAGTATGAGGCACACATAGCTACTGATCGTTGATATTCACATTTGTCTTTCGATACATTGAGTTTGGCTGAAGCATTTCTCCTCTACCACGGGCACAGGGTACATCGAACTACGCACGCCATTGTAAACTACCGTCAAACTTTCTCGGCATAAGAGAATATCCATCTCCGCGCTCCGTACCTCAGATGTTGGACTGTTGGCTAGCTAATGACGCATGGTAATCAAACAGAGGTATGTATCGATTGCGTGCTCATGATACTCCGTCGTACGCGGCTGGCCCAATTACAGGATACCAATCGGGACTCGCGATGTGGTAGGCTATTCCAGCCGATCCAACCGACCCAGCCGATGGTGGTAATGGCCTCGCTGTTGTTGCAGTTGCACAGACGCCAATTTCGAGTAACATCACTTAACCAACCAGTAAAATCCATTATAATTACAGCGTTACAATGTATTGACCCTTTGAGCCAAACATTTGACTGTTCTTACTCTCTGACTACCTTCCACTCTCAGCAACACAGCTTATCCAGCCGAGAGCGCGTGTTCCAGCCGATCCACCCGAGCACCACTCCAACCACTCGAAGGCAAGATGAAGCAACAACGATACGGAATTCAAAGGATGCATTCGGATCACGCAATAGCGGAGATTTACACTCTTGAAGTCTACCGTCAGGCTTCCTGGAAAGATAAATAGGCCCCGCTTCCGCCATCACAATGTGTTCCGTAGACAAGTTGATAGCTTGACATCCCATTCTCTACTCAAGAGTTTGCTCCCAATACTATCATCATTTGCAACAATCATTATGGTTCCCGGACTCGTTGACGGTACTTCCTCTTGGGTTGCACCCGGGAAGGTCAACAAGGACATCTTCCCAGATGGCTTCAAGACATCGGGCCAACATGAGCCTCTCTACTCCTGCATCCAGCCCTTTGACAAATTCCCCAAGGAAATCACGGGCCCAACAGCTTGGAAGGCCGAAGACTACAAAGAGAACCCCGAGAAGTGGACGCACTCGTTCACGGAAGAAGAGATTGCCGAGATTGGAGGAGCAGCTGATGACTTCATCCAATCTGGTGTGCCACTAACTGGTATCACCAAGGTAAGAAATCAAGACTTATCAAGGGATAAGTACTGACATCCCTAGGATCTCTTCAAACTTCCGAAGCTTGCTGCCTTTATGGCAAAGCTCCGCAAGAGGCTTATCGATGGGGAGGGCTTCTGGCTGTTCAAGAACCTGCCCGTCCAGCAATGGGGCCTGCAAAAGTCGGCTACTGCATACATGGGTTTGGGTACTCATTTGGGCTACTTTGTCAGTCAAAACAGCCGTGGACACGTCCTCGGTCACGTCAAAGACCTCGGCGAGGATCCCACTCGCACAGACAAGGTCCGCATCTACCGGACCAACGCCAGACAGTTCTTCCACACCGATTCTGGAGACATCGTTGGCCTTTTGTGCATGGCCAAGTCCATGGAGGGCGGAGAATCAGATATCTGCTCCCAGCATCGCGTCTTCAACTGTCTGCAGCGGGAGAATCCAGACGTGGCCAAGCTCTTCTGTGAGCCCATCTGGTACGCAGACAGGAAGGGCGAGGTGTCAGATGGCCAAAAGCCTTGGATGCGTACTGCTGTCTTCTACCTCGAGAACGACCCCGATGGAACTCCGCGAGTGTACGGAAAGTTTGATCCCAACAATGTCACATCGCTGCGGCGATTCAACACCGGTCCGGACGCAAAGATTCCTCCTCTATCAGAGGCTCAACTGCACGCTATGAAGGTGCTGGAGGACACGTGCAAGCGAGAGGCACTCCACATGATTCTTGATCCTGGTGACATCCAGTTCGTCAGCAACCAGCATGTCTTCCATGCTCGCACGGCGTACACAGACTATGCACCAGGTGCAAAGGATGAGAACGGAAACTTGAGGCCTCAGAGACATCTCATGCGACTGTGGCTGTCTGTTCCCGTGGATGAGGGTGGATGGAAGCTGCCGTTCCCCGACATGCATGAGAAGAAGCGTGGTGGAATTCAGGTCAATGACAACCCTCCAAAGTGCCCGCTCGATGCGGAGTAGGTCTTGGACAGACATAGGGGCGATGGAATGAGTTCTAGCAAGCCATTGGAACAAAATTGTGTATTTACAAGTAGTTTGATAGTTTAACGTACCATGTTTTATGAAGCGCCTTGCCAGACTGTAAATCTGAGTGATCTCTACTCTTGCTATAAACCCGCTTGCGGCATCCCTATCCATGATATTGGCCCATCACCAACCGTCCCCGAATCCAGAAGCATCTCTGCAAGTTGCCAATCCTGAGCAAGGTCAGGCGCAAAGAACAAGTCCAAGTTCTGCTCAAATCCCTGAAGATCTTGATCCACGGGTGGCGGCTGCAAGAGCACCTCCTCGGTTGGAACTGGGCTTTTGCGCACAGATACTGCGGGAGCGTGACCCTCGGGGATCTCATTGCGCGCCATACGGAAAATGGAAAGTGGATGGAGATCGGAGTCGGCTGCTCTCTGAGAGTGCACCTCCACGCCATTCTGCGTGTCTCGGCTTGGGAAGGCCAAGTAGGGATCATCTAGGATGACGCTTGGTAGGGGAAGAATATTGTTGGAGTCAACGCCTAACTTCTGAAGCATGCTCTCGGCTCCGCGGGACTATCACCTAAGAGTTAGCACACGCATTAGACATGGTCTTGGCCACTCACGAGGCTATCCGCCATGGCGTTGGTGGCACGCATAGTCTTGAGTGCCTTGAGGTTGCTCTGCAGAAACGGAATGGTGCTCAACACCAACTCTCGTTTATCGAGGGCCATGGGATCAGTGACCTGAGTCAGGTAGTAGAGCATGACTCTATTACTCTCGTAAGCAATCGTGGGGAACCAGGTATCGCCGATTATTCTAGGGCCGTGCTGCTCTGCTTCCGCTACAATCGCAGCCAGAGTCCGAGCAACTTTGAACAGCGCGTATTGCAAGTGTCGCTGGAAGTCATGTTGTTCGGGCGGAAAATGAAAGGCTGATCGGAGTTTGAAGAGCTCGGGGGTTCCTATACGGTAGAAGTCCAGCATGGTTTGATGGTATGTGCAATGAAAGAAGCATAGAGCCCCAAGTTGTGATGACTCCTTTCGCAGGTAGATAGTTGAAGCCGTGAACTGAAGACTTGGGGGAAGAGACGTGTACCAGGCCTGTAATTCTCGATCCAGTTGCGCAAACTCCGAGTCCGGAAGCCATGGCGGCTTGGCTTGATCTAGGTGCTTGATGTACCATAGAACTCGCCGTCGTATCTCAAGGTGCTGAATGAGGTAACCCAACATGCCCATGTTGCTGTCTATGTCAACTGGTATCTTCTCAGGAGGGATAAAGTCAAGAGGCGAGCCAGCCAAGGTCCTCGTAATACACGGCCGTTCATGGAGAAAGTTTCTTTCATGGCACGGTAGCTGAATCCCAATGTGTTTCTCGAATACCAAGGTCAACTGCTCGACACCGTTGCTGCAGAGAACGTCTGTCACATAACAACTCCACATCAGACGTCTTCGACACTCTCTGGCTGTTGTCGATAGAGTGGCGTTGGGTGACTGGTTGAAAATGTCTGAGGAGAACTCCAGATTCAGTTGCAGAGCTTGAGTCATTCTCGCCATCAAGGCGCTCAAGACAAAGGCTTGCGTAAAGTTGGCCATGCGAAGAGCGTAGTCGTAAAGAAGTTGGGCAGTCTAGGAGAGTAAGCTAGTGGCTTTATAGCATCGACACATCCCCATACCATCAATCCATCAACCGAGATCTGATGCGTGTTTCCAAGCAGTAGACGCTCAGATGTGGCAGCCCATTGCGAACCGGCTTTCAAGACAACTGATGTCGGTAGTTCTTGGACTGTATCACTATACTCGAGCGCAAAGAATCTGAAGTTCGTGTGAGCAATTACCTGTATCTAAGGAGAATAGTTTAACACTTACAGCGCTCCTATAGTACACATAATGTGTAACAAAGCATCCTCCCGCAGGTCATTGCCCAACCTGTCGTTTAACTTCTGCATGAAGGATGGCTTGTGAATGAAGGCGTAACATCGAAGTGGATGGAAATTTTGGAAGTAGTGCTCAACTAGAACTCTGATGTGCTTCCCGTCTGGTAGCTCTGAAGAACTTAGCCTTGGAATGGTCAGTATTGTGTTATTCGTAAGGCGGACAGGGATAGTACCAGTCCAACTGTGCATTTGTCCTATTGGCCACATGAGAAGAGACAAGAGCCTGAGGGATAGAGCTGACAGTGTCACCCATACTCCTGGTGGTGGTCAAGATATCTTGCTGACCTGGCTCAGGTTGTTGATGTTGATTTATGATGTCCTGATAGGAGCATCGGATCTTGTTCTCACGACATCTTTGACATGAGGGCTGGTTCATAGAACTTCCCGAACATCTGCATCTGGCGACTCGACAGCCATTGCAAGACTTTTTGTTTCTTTTCGCAGCTGCTCTTGTAGGTGCTGGCTGTGATTGAGAATAACTACACTCAAGGTGTAGGCTTTCACAGTTGGCACATGTGTCTTGACGCTCATCGCATTTGACCTGTTTGGTTTCAGTAAAGAGAATTGATGGTATTTAAATGGCATCATACCTTGCGCGCCTTGCACGTATTGCAACCTAATGAGTATAAGTGAGTATTTTCCCATGTTAAATCCCTTCTTCGACGTCCTTTATGTGACCTCCCCTCATGCAATTTCACTCACCAAACCTAGAACGCTTCTTGAGTTGTCGCGTCTCGCTAGACGCGTTGGCTCTTTGTCGCTGAAGGGGCATATTTCCTTTGTTTCCCTCCCCTATCAGCTTAATTGTGGCGTCTGTCTGCCGTGGTTGGGCTCTTCAAAGACTCACGAAACGATGCGGGATTTACGATGACGCTCATTCAGTTGCTTATGACGTCATCGTTCCGGGAAGAGATGATTCTCATGCGAGACGTGAGAAGCGTAAACTTTCATAATGTCGTCCCCTTGCTTGGACGGATTATACACTAAAGACACCTCAGAGATGAAATCGGTTTTGTAAGTCTTACTTAGACAACTTAGAGAATGACCATCACTCAGCCTGAACCCCCTTCCTCCTCCGCTCCATCTCATCCATCAACGCCTTGTACTCTTTGTTATCCTCTCCCAATCCTAAATGTTCAGCATTCAGAACATCATTGTCCATAACCATTCCATATTTCTCATCAATCTCAACGTAGGGCCAGATGATATCTCCATCCTCTACCACCAGCCTCCGCAACCGAGCAATGCCCTCCTCTTCATCCTCAGAAGGCTTCCAATCTTCACCTTCATCAGCATAGTTCTCGTCCTCGGTCAATGGAGGAGATTTGTGATACTGATAGGTCACATGGATGGGCTTTTCTCCCGTCTCTCTGATGGCCTTCCAAAGTGATGCCCAGGTCTTCAGCTCAAAGTCGTAGTCGTTGGTCTCCTCGGCTACGCATTTCTTGAGATGGATTTCTCTCAAGTTACGGGGCTTTCCCTCGAGGAAAGGTAGCAGGACTGCCGGTGCAGTCATGTGTTGCAGATAAAGTACTTGTAACTCTGGAAATATCCCAGGGGACAACCTTAAAGAGTCGTAATTCAGAAAACCCTCGTCGTGGGCGATAATCTTTAGCCGTTCAACATTCTTTGCATGGCGAAGCATGATCGAAGATAGCTCCTTGAAAAAGTCGTTGAAACCGGGCAAGGTGTTGACGTGCCATCCAGCTCCATTGTCGGCTCCATAAAGGTAAAGAGCCAACTCTTTCAGGCCACCCAAAAACTTGGACCACTCGGGCGTCCTCCAGCTTGAGCTCTTTCTCGGCAAGAAGTCAAAGACTTCCAGGTGCTGGGTTTTGGAGAGGTTCGCAACATCATGCCACATGTCTCTCAAGGCTGCTCGCCAGGTGTATCTTTCCTCCTTCTTCTCGACATCCTCCCAGTGTTCGGTATAACTGCAGAAGTACATACCAGAGTCGCAGAGATCGTTGTCATCCCAATCAGCTTCGATCTCAAAGTCCTCGACTCCCATGGCGTGAATGCTGAGGGTGGAACAGCGTGGTAGGCCTTTGAACTGAATGAGGTCTTTTACGGCTGGAACATCGACCGACTTTCTTGCCCAGACCGACTCGGGCGGGTTTTTCCAGTACCAACGATCCTCTTCTTCCTCGTTGTCTTCATTTTCTTCTTCTTCCACCTCTTCCTTTTCTTCATCTGAGCCATTTACATCATCCTCAGCATCGTCTTCATCGGGGTTATCCTCGGGCTCCTCTTTGTCAGAGCCCTCATCTGCGTTTTCGTTCTCCTGGCTTTCTTCATTTTCGCCCTCGTCCATGGTGTCTTCTACGTTGTCCTCCATCTCTTCGTTGTCACCCATGTCCACGTCCTCCTCCTTGTTCACGTCCGGTTGACCCGGGAAAAACGTGACGTGGAGGTGCAAGTTCAGAACATGAGCACCAAACTTTTTGACAACATCCTGTAGTATATGGTCTTCCGGCAACGGACACCTGACCGTGAGTTCCCTGAACAGAAACGGTGCCAGTGTCGTGCGGGTAGTTGAGTTAGCCAAGCTGAGATTCTTCCTGTCATCGTGACCGAGATGCTCGGTGATGATGGAGAGGAGCTCAGGTGGCAGGCTATCCAGAGAGCCAGTCATGATGCGAGAGTGTTTGGTGAGATGATATTGAGGTTTGGACTTTGATGATCATTCAGAAGAACGCCAGGGGTGTGAATGGCTTTATTGGCAACAAGACCAGAGCGGTCAATGGCTCCAAAGATAGTTCATGAGGAAGCTGTGAATGTTTGCCTAATCTCACCTCCTTCGATCTGAGCAACATGCAGAAGCAGAACTTCCTAGTGCTTATTGCAGCCTAGCCAACCCCGTCATCCTCAAATCACGGCCAATAAGAGCCAAGGTTTCAGATCCTCATCATTCGAGGGATGTGGCTGTGCGTGCACGTGAAGCACCGACGCGATGATCGCGTTAAGCCCTTGAGACGCGTCCTTTGATGAAGCCCATGCATTAATCGGGGCGAGGGCGTTATTCCGCTTTCGTATTCCGCATTGAGACTTTTAGGTGGGGACATTTTGATCTCGCAAGCCTTAACATGATTGGTCAAATGCAATCAGTCAAATTTGAGGTGGATGTTATCCTGGTGTTGGACGTTTTTGCCCAGAAAGACTCTCTTGAAAAGGTCCCCATGAGGTACGAGACAATTTTCGCGTCAAAACAACTTTTTCAAAGAGATTTCCTTTTCATTGCTAGATATTCTTCTGCAAGATTTAAACAACAGTTTTAAATACGCGTTTTAAGGCAAGTAGTACTGTTAATTATACAAATTAGTATAATACTCTAGGGTAAGCAGGTAGAGCCAAAGATGTCATCGGGGCGGTCTGCTGCGCTACTAGAGCACTAACAGCTGTGGTGGAAAAGCTCGTCTGTGCGCGTTAGTTAATACCGTATTGCGCGTCTGATTAGGGACCGACCTCTTATCAGGCTACCTTTTACGCGTTCGACCCTCGTTAACCACCATTCAACCCGACTAGGCTCTCTATTAACGCCAAGTAAGAAATGCACCTATTCTATTATAACCCAATCGCCCCTCCCGTATTAAAGCAACTCTCCATATGCTACGGAAGGTATATTATTCCACACGGCGTTGTAACCAAACGGCCTTCTCTTCTTTGCATCCTTCAGCCAACAGTTACCCCCATATTGCTTGTAAGACTGTGCGATATCAGCACGGAACGACACGCTCTTACATGTCACACCCGTGTCTTGGTTATCACTCATGGCGTTCATCTGTGTGCAGGCCTGCAAGCAATCCTCTAGCGAGTAGGCGATGATTCCCACCAAGTCCTTGAGCGCCCCGCCGCCCTCTGCACTGGTAGCGCCTCCACCATCAGTGCCGCAGTATACTTTGAACTCGAAGCCGCTAGTAAGTTGAATCGTCTTAGTCTGCTCTGCTTCTTCGCAGAACCAGGTGAGGTTCCTAATCTGGGAGGCTGGGGTCGGCGTGAAGAATGCGGCGCTGGTAGTGGTTGAGGGGATTGGGTTGACAGTTGTTGAGCTGTCGTCGCTACCAACAACCTCCACTGAGTATTTCGAGTCCGAGCTACGAGGTAATGAGTGTCAGCATCATGCATGTGTTTGATGCAATTAATAGCAATTGTACTCACTTTTGACAATTTGACAAGGCGGCCCCCAAGCCCCCTCCTACACTTCCTCCAACAATGGCGGCAGTGATAGCAACGATAAGAACGGTAAAAAACCAAAGGCTAAGGCCCAACGGACCTCTGGGCTTTTGTTGATGTTGATGTTGTTGATCGATCGGGACATAGTAGGGTGCTGGCGACGACTGATTGTACGCGGCAATCACCTCTGGTGCCTTTGTACCGCCCCCAGCATCGTGGTCCACCTGAAGACCTTCGCTGTCTTGCATACTGAATGGATATGGATGATTGGGTGCGGGAAGAGTATGATGACAAGACACCTCTAGGCCATTGGTAGCAATGACGATCAGCTTGGCGAGATGTGAAAGAGGGATGAAGGAAGGCAGAGCCTCTGCGAGAAGAAACAGAAAATGGATGTTGCTTGCGAGTGGCATGAGCATGCACGCCAGTTCAGAGGTTTGAAGAAATTACCCTCTTAGGAAGCAAACTGCGCTTGGAAATGAGTATGGAGCGCGGTGTGGGACTAATAAGCAGCTTTGATGAGACTAGAGCCCTGTGCGTACATGAGCTGAACTGGACTTTAGGGGAATTTTGATGTTAGCTGGACCTAGATGTCAAGGCTGTGCCATAGTTGTGAAGGCCGTCGTGGCCTGGACTTTGGTCCTGGTGGGCATTGTTGAAGTGGATCGAACGTTGCAAGTGCGCGCGAGATAATCTTCCTCGCCCGTAAAAATGGGAATAGTAATGTAATCCGGCTGAAGAGTAATGACGAATGGCTCGTAGAAGTTGACTGTTTCACTATAGAAGACCTGGAGAGTGGGAGTTGAGAACCTGAAACGAGCATAACATATCCATCGTTGGACCATCAACAGAGGTGGACGAGCATGGGTGTTGAAATTAGAACACTGCGGTTTCTTGGCGAGCCCAGGCCATACCAGGCTATGTTAGCCGAGCTGATAGTTTTCAGGGATCATTTGAGATCACTTCTTAGATTAGTCTGTGTCGTTTCGGCCATGGAGCTTGTTCATGTAGGGCTGAGGAAAGCGATCTGTCTTAGACTTGGTCTATGGCATGCTTACATCTCGCGAGACTAGTCTTGAATAATTATAGGTAACTCATATTAAAACCACTGCAATGCCGAATCGTCTGCCGGTAAGCCTAGCTCATGCAATGGGCCGCCAAAGAACTCGCTCGCTGGAAGAATAAAGTCACCAACAAAGGTGGCCTCTTCTCCGAGTTCAGTTCCAAGAGTAGTTTGGCCATCAGCGGGTGTTGGAAGTTGGCAGGAGGTTACATCCGGATGAACAGGTCGTAATCCTGGTAGATGAGTATAGCCTGGACGTTCTAGTCCAGCCTTTATAATGTCTTGACCAAGGACGGGCCCGAAGATGGAGTCTTGCATGGTATCAGAGGAAGGCAAGTCGGAGAATGAATTGGCAAAGTCCAGGATACCAAAGATGCCAGATACATCTACCAGGATATCGTCGTCTTCATCCCGTGGGTTCGACCGGGACCAGGAAGACATGTCTGCTTCCAGGTGTCGGAGCTTCTTGACCTAGACAGCTCAGGTGAGCGATTGACTGGGATTCATCATTGAGATACGTACAATTCTTTTAGAACACGCCCAATTGTTGCCTAGAGTCTCGATAAACTCCACGCATTCCTCAAAATTCTGTCTACTTTTGTTGCATGCTTCCTCGGCCCGAGAGAAGCTGCGCTGGAGCTCGACAGTGGCAACGACAGCAACGCAATAGATGGTGATAAAGTCTGTTGGCGAAAACTGCTTCGATTTCATCAACTGGATAAAGTGCATGACCCATGTGACATGATTTGATATCGAGAAGAGGGTCTGTTGAAGAAAGGCTTCTGATGCGTTGTGGACGCCATGGATCTGGAGGGTTAGGAGGAGAGGGTGGTTTAAAATGCAGAGGATGGTGTGGTACATCATGCGGCTGAGAAACCATGGACCCCAGTATGATCGAGCCCTTTCCAACATCCGACCAGTAAGGTTTGGTATCTTGATGCTTCGATATCTATGTGCCAAGGGAAGCTTGAGACCAAGATCCATTAGTGCGGCTGTGGTCCTGGCGTATAGGGAATTAGGGTTCCACGGAAAGCCATCCCCATCAGGAGACACACTGGAGGATTGTATGTAGTTCAGTGCCATAGACCAGACATCACTGAGTTGGCAAATGACTTGCATGATTCCAAATGAATGGGGGAGTTCATCCTGGGCCGAAATAGGCGTGCGTAGGACATGCCCGGGTGTCGAAGGACTACCTGGAAACGGAATGGCCGAAGCCTGGAGGTGTGTAGTGAGCTGCTCAGGCTGACCGAGTAACCCGCACAGTAGCGCAACTCCCCAGAAACACCGGCTGGTTTCCTCCTTTTGATTGTTGATGGCGGCGTGACTGTAAAGGCGCGCAGATTTTGCCAGTGAGGCAGCCTGAGAGCACATCAAATGACTCTTCTCATAGCGGCCGACTGTACTCAACATGATTAGCAGATGACAACGACTGGGGGGTCCTGGGAAGATATTTACGGTCGAGATACAGCAGTGAAAGCAGGCAGAGAGTTTGCAAGGTAGAAAGCTCAACATTGCCATCGATGAGACGGGCCATCACCAACCGGTAAGCTGCCTCACAATAACGAATGATTTGGTCAGAACTAGGGTGAGGCACCTGGATATCGTCGCAAAAGCGTGACGCTATTGCAAACACGCTGTATAATAGTTCGGGTTTCCGGCTAGGAAGTGACTGCACGAATGTGGCCTCATCAAACAAGGGGATGGGCTGACATTCACAATACTTCAGGTAAGCTCGAGCAACCACCGTCAATGCCTCTCTCGCAGGAGGCTGAATCAAGCCCTGAGAAGTTGTTTGCTCTACATCCAAGACCGGCTCGTTGTCACTTGTCAAGTCCGCTTGCATGGGTCGTTCGGGTGACCCTTGAGCAGGAAGACCTTGCTCATGACTTCTTAGGCGCTGGACTACTTGAGACAAGGCATTCTCCAAGCTTTCCATTCGTGCTCGCTTAAAAGCGTCAGTTTACTCACGGCTCCGCGAGTCCCCGTAAAATACAGCACTAACCATGGTTCGATCTTCTGCAGGCGTCAGTTCGCGCTCCGGCCTCCGCTCCCGCCCCGCGGACGGCAGCGGGGCCGTTGCCGGATCATGACGGTGAGTATGCGGAGTCGGCTCGGCCCCATATGCACACGGTTGTCTGAGGCGGGCGCAGGAGGAGCAGACGGGCCGCTCTCCGGAACATTTCGACTTCTTCCGGCTATATCTCTCAGTTCAAGTCAAGACATGGATGGGTTGGTGTCTTGCATACCGGCACGGGGCACAAGCTTGCCTTGCACGCTTGGCGGGCCTGAATAATTCTTCCATTCAAGAGTAGACACGGCGTTGTAATACAGCAATTGAATACTATGAGCCGAGAGATTGATGCTGTGGCATGGAACATCCCTCCTAAGTGCTGGCTTAAGGAGAAAACACGGAATAGCGCAACAGAGGCACGGAATGACGTGATCGACTAAACCCATTGTCCCAGTGAAGGCTAACGGCTACATAATTGGATTCGATCGCGGTTCTGATTGGCTTCCATTCTCAAGAAGCAGTGGAAGTTCGTTCTTCAGAGTAAACATGTTAAGTGTGTTCCCACCAAGGCACTTCTCAGCAAACTGCATCACTTCTATAGTCCTTAGACCCTGAGAACGGGGCACCAGGGTGAGGTACTGGTCACGGCCCCACAATTAACTCGGGCCGTATCCGGTGCTGTGCCGTGCCGTGCCGGGCCAAGGGTGGCACCGACAAGCCAAGGTATGATACAAGAGCAGACGGATCTTACTAACCGGTGAAATTGCTGTAAACTTCTGTGCCTGTGCCATACAATAGGCGGTTGCATATGTTCTTGTTACAGGACAGTATGAACCACTCGCAAATGTGGGCATGCATTTTCTATTCGCATTTCTATACCAGGCTTCTAATCAGGTTCCCTCTTCACTCTTCTGTGTTCCAATAACCACGAGACATCTATTTCTTGTTTGAAACGTCTGGAACGACAGTCAGCACTCTCCTGAAAATGCATAACAATATCTAACTCACTGAACTGGAAGTGGATGATATCTCCGTCTTGGACAACCTGCGAGAGAACAAAGTCAGCTGATGCAGCAACGGGAGGAGTCTGAATCCATGGGTACATACATAAGACTTTCCTTCTTGTCGGTATTTTCCAGCGGCCTTAATGGGGCCCATGGACTTGCCGCCTTCACAGAGATCGTAGAAGTCTTGGTAGGCGACCACTTCAGCCTTGATGAAACCCCTCTCAAAGTCACTGTGAATAGCTCCAGCAGCCTGAGGTGCCAGACATCCTCTTGGGATAGTCCAGCATCTGATCTCCTTCTCACCAGCTACGTACAAGTCAGCGCGGGATTTAACAAGAATCGGTGAAGCGTGAACAGACCAGTGAAGTAGTATTGCAGGCCGAGCTTTGTGAAACCTTCAGTGATGATCTTCTCCAGCTTCGACTTGACCTTGCTCTCCTCGAGGAACTTGGCCTGGGCATCTGGGTCATCCTTCAAGCTGTAGAGCTTCTCTTCAAACTCAATAGAGAAGGGGATGATGTCTCGGGGAACACCTCCGTGCTCGGTGACCCACTTGGCAATGGACGGCAGGTACTTGCACTTCTGTCTGAGGTAGTCCTTCATGGTCAAGTTGACGAGGTAGATAACTGGCTTGGTGGTGATCAGCTGGATCTTCTCGTTGATGAGGGCGATCTCAGCCGGTGTCCAGCTTCCGTCTCTGACTGGCTGGTCCTTCTCCAACATCTACATCATGATTGTGAGCACGAACTAGTCAGATCTAAGAGACTGGAACGTATGGACTTACTGCTCGGATCTTTGTTGTTGTCTCTGTGAAGAGAGGCAGCATCTTGTATTTGCCGCCTGCCTTCTTAACAATCAGTTCCTCAGCGACAATTTGTTTGTCTAGAATGTCTAGAAAGAGAGGATTAGCTGACGTGAAGCTGATTCAGAGGGCAATACAAACCGAGATCCTTCTTGCAAAGCTCGCTCTGGATGGTGTCTAGAAGATGCACTAATTAGTTTCGCTATGGTGAGAAACTTGGCCGAACTGAACTAACTCAAGTCACGGACGGGATCGATCGAGTCGTCAACGTGCAAAACTTGATCGTTATCGAATGCTCTGTTATAGAGTCCGAGTTAGCATGAAAGTGCGGCAATTTAGGCACGGATGAATACTGTACCTGACAATGTGGAACATGCCGTCAACAGCCTGGATATGAGACAGGAAGGCATTTCCAAGTCCTTCTCCTTGCGAGGCGCCCTTGATCAGACCAGCAATGTCGGTGACCTGCAGAAACGCGGGGTACATGGATGGGGGCTTCCAAAGGTCACAGAGAAAGTCCTAATGCATTTCCTAATTTAGTTATCCATTTAATGTTTTTTCTCGTATAATGGCTCGACTTACATATCGAGCGTCGGGAACAGCACATCTGGCCTCGTTGGGCTCAATCGTGCAAAAGGGATAGTTCTCAGCAGCCGCGCTCTGCTCGGTCAAGAGGTTGAACAAACTCGACTTTCCCACATTGGGAAGGCCAACGCATCCCATCTTTAGGTTCTTTCGAACCCTTCCGAAAGCGACGACATTGTCCTTGACGGGCTCAACCTTCTTGGGGGGCATGGTGACTGATTTGGCCAAGTATATCGAGATGTATCGGAAAACTTGATTTGATCCTGGAGGGTTGAAAGAAGAAAGAATCCTCTGGCAGACTTTTCAAAAAATGGCCTGACTTTCACTTTTAGGCCCACTTGCGGACATGGGTATGGGGTGTTCCAGACCAGGGACTAGTGAGGAATGTGTGAGGAAACGCTCTGGGGGTGCCACGTGATTTCAAAGTCACGTGTACCCCTCGGGCGCCTTGCGCTCTCCCATGCTCTGTCGTTCATGACCCGGCCTGCCGAAAAATGAGATCATCCATCTCGGTTACTGAAATTCCAGCTGCGGGCAACTGAAGTCATTTATTGCATCAGTTAGAGATGTGTAATTCCTTCACAATGATAGACTGTTGCAACGGATAACTGGGAGAGGTCAGGGCTCTTGCCGTAAGCCTTTAGCGATCAATTTTCTCCACACTTTTCCTATCTTTCAACAAGAAACTACCATAAACGAGAAAAATTGACATATTGCTTTTCTCCGGATGTGGTGCTTGTTATGCAGGCAAAGGCCTTGAACGGGATGTGTATAGCCACAAGACAACATTTTCTGCCTAGTTCAAATGCTATGTTCAAGTCTAAGGAGTTCTCTTGTATCAGTTAGACTATCGATTATATCAGTAAGTGCTCCTAGAACTGCCGATGAGTTCCCGGTTCCCTACTGAACGGACCGGCTTGGGTGACATCCGCCGGTTTCGAGTTCAGACCGCTTCCGTTCCCGGCGGCAATAGCACGGAGATAACGGATGATACCATCGCTGGTCGTTGTCTTCAGACATGTAATGCTCTCTTTCCGTTTATCCTGACTTTGACATGGCGTAATCAAGGCCAAGATTGTATCATGGTCTGAATGAGGGGATGCCATTCAATTAAAGTATAAAGCAAGTCATTCATCGGCTCGATCTTGATTTCAGCACTTTCAATCATCCTCCGTATCATCATGAAACCCATCGCTTGGTCTTTGCCCTTGGCTGCCGCTGGCTTGGCATCTTTCGCTGCTGCCGACTGGCAGTACCGTTCTCGCCCTGATCTCGCTGTCCCGAGACTTAACATCACAGTCCCTGCTGACCGAGAATCTGTGGAAAAGGGCTACATCTTTGTTACCCCTTACGAGGGATTCGCTGATGGTCACAAAGGACCCGTTCAGCCTGGTGCCTACATATTCCGTGACGACGGAGAATTGGTTTGGTCTGGTCTCGGTTACCACTCAGGATGGGTCGCCAACTTTGTCCCCGACACCTGGAAGGGTGAGACCTATCTGCGTGCGTTCCAGGGCAAATTGGACGGTAGCCATGGTCGCATGTATGGATATCATGTTCTCCTTGGGAGTGACTATGAAGTGGCCAAAGTGGTTCGGGCCAAGTCCAATAGGCTCACTTCAGCACACGAGTTCCGTCTTGTTGATGGCAAGACGGCACTGATTGAGAACCCGACACCTAGGGTTGTCTCTTTGAAGCCCTGGGGAGGCGATGAGGGGCAGAACTGGGTTCTTTCTGGTGGATTCCAAGGCACGTATAGATGATCTTCGACGATTTGTTCCACGGCTAACCATTCATGCAGAGGTGGATATCGAAACTGGCGATGTCTTGTTTGAATGGCAAAGTTTTGACCACGTTGACCCAAAATGTGAGTTGAGGCTCTGGCACTCCACCACATATGCTTGCCCATACTGACAAACTCATCAGATAGCGCGTTTCCTCTTGACTTTGGTACAGGTCTGCCTGGATCTGGTAGAAACGAAACTGATGCCTGGAACTACTTCCACATCAACAGTGTTGACAAAGATGATGAGGGTAACTATCTCTTGTCCGCCCGCAACATCGCCGCCATCTTCAAAATCAACGGGACAAGTGGGGATATCATCTGGCAACTTGGCGGTTTCCACGGCGGTTCTTCGTTCCAAATCTCACAGGAAGACCAGTTCTCATTCCAACATCATGCGCGATTCCATGGCCGTTCGCCTGATGGAAGCCTCGAGTTCATTTCTCTCTTTGACAACGGCGCTCATTCAGCTCCTTTCAAGACCCATCCATTCTCCAGAGCAAGGTACTTTCAGCTGGATCACAACAAGGGCACCGCAAAGGCACTGAAAACATTTGATGCACCTGACGGACTATCTGCCCACACCCAAGGCAGCGTTCAGATCCTTCCCAACAAGAACTTCTTTGTCAACTGGGGTCAGGCCGGTGCTGTCACAGAGTTTAACAAAGACGGCAAGGTCTTGTTCCATAGTTACCTGGATTCCGCACCTGAGGGAATCTTTGTCCAGAGTTATCGAGGTTTCCGAGCCAACTGGACTGGAACTCCAAGCGAAGAACCAGCTGTTGCCGCATTCAAGCGCGAGGGTCAGATTGGGTTGGATGTGTACGCTTCCTGGAATGGGGATACTGAGGCAGCATCATGGCGTTTCTACGCACGGTCACTCGAACAATCGCAAAACCAGCTCCTGGGAGAGTTTGAGCGAAAGGGTTTCGAAACTCATGCTGAGTTTCGGGAGTTTTCAGTGAAGGGAGATCTACTTGTTACTGCTGAGGCAGTAGATGCGAATGGAGAGGTTCTGACTCGCACGAAACCTGTTTTTGCCCGAGCCCAGGTAAAGGCGCCCCCTCTGGAGCAGTTTGACCAGATCTTGGATTCGGAGGAGCTCTAAGCAGTTAGTTTATCTGAAATAGGTACAAACGGAGCACGTGGCTGGAATGAGTTGGATTTCGATAGCGAGTTATTACCGGAGTCTCGCAAGGGGATGAGGACCGCCATGAGCAGCCACCCGGTAGACGTAGACATTGACGAAATATAACCATTAAGAATCTAGTTACGCATCATCTCCGATCTGCTACGAAAAAGTGCATGTTCGGTTCGATTGGTTGTTGCTGGCCGATCTTCGCTCTTGTGGCCGAATCTCGCAAACCCGATCCGTGATCGAAGTCCGTGTCCGTAGGTCTTCCAAATTGCCTGTATCCAATCAAGGATGACTCCTCTGACTCGAATGATTCTATGGAAAAGCCACCGACACGGAATTCACAAAGAGTATGAGGCAAATCCGTTCATGTGAGACCGGATTTTGGGATTGACTTGCCCTCCGTCAGTCGCATTGATTGACGAAAGTCGCCGATTGGATTGGAACGCCATAAGCACACAGTGGCGGGTTGAAAGCGAGGGCCTTGTGATAGTAATAATGAGTATATAAGGATGCCAAGACCTGCTCAAATAGACCGCCAGCACACAACCGCCTGCATACATCTTCGTTCCCCCATTGTTCGCTCACTATGGCCGAGACGCTGACATACACCGAACTTCCTCCTCGGGTGAAGCCAGTGTCCGAGCTGAAGCCATCTCCGGACCAAGTGGCGAAACGTCTCGTAGAACTTGGGCCCCTGATACCTCGGCGACCCGATACTGATGGCTCTGTTGAGCATTTGTGCGGTGCGACCTTCACACATCATTTTGTGGAGTCACCCGGAGACTACGACACTGTCAGTTTCCATTATGTGACCTGCGGGAGCGAGGGAAAGCAAAAGCCGGCCGTGTTCCTGCACGGACTGCCCGATTCTTGGTTTGAGTGGCATCAGCACATGGCATCTCTGGTGGAGGATGGTTACTTTTGTATCGCCCCGGATTTGAAAGGGTATGGACAGTCGAGCAAGGAACCGGGTGACTACCGACACGAGGGGGCCGCGGAACAGTTGGCTGAGATGTTGCTCAAGATTGGAATTGAGAAGTTCTAGTAAGTACTCTTTCGTATGCCGCTCAACACGCCATGCTAACCCCTGCCACAGTCTTGTCACCCACGATCGTGGAACTGTTCAAGGCGATTACATTGCTGCCCTCTTTCCGGATCGCGTCCTTGGCTACATCCGCGGAGAACAGCACCTCATCCACTACAACCCAGCACTGTCATCCCAGCATGCCTTGTTCCTCCATGCCCCGTACAATGGCATTATGGAGGACCCACAGCAGCTCGCCCTGACAGCTTACATGTGGTTCACTGCTCGGGAGATTCCTGATGGAGCTGCAACCTTGCGGCGCGTGGCCCAGGAGCTTGCTTACGAAGGAATCAGCAAGGCCGTGCCTCGATATTACGGTGCTAGTACCTTTCACCAGGAATGGCTCGACCGACGTAGGAGACTTATGGGCAAGTGGGAATGTCCGATTGTCATAATGCAAGGCTACGATAGCCCGACTCAGCCGCGCAAATGGTTTAATCTTGAAGAGATCCATGGGCTTGTTCCTCGAGCCAAGGTCTTGGAAGTCAAATTCATTCCTGGTGGGCACTTTTGGCCGTTGGAGAGCCCAGTGGAGACTACTGCGGCGCTGCGTGAGGCACTGAAGGCACTGGGGGAGTAACTTGGAGGATGAATTGATGGCTTAGTATTCTCTAGAAGCCAAGATATGAATCACGAAGAGGTTCCGCAGCGTGGCAATCATTCTACATATTCTTAATGCCAATTTTAAGACTTTGCTGTCTGTATCCTTTCATCAGACAATCCTGATCTTGGCCAAAATGCCATAGTGATCACTCACCCTGGCATCTATCTTCGTTTGTCTTACCCCGGCATTCAGCAAGAATCCTAGTTCGTTGAGAGTGTTGAAGCGTTCCTCGGAGACATATTCCTTTCGCAGTTTCTTCACTATTTGTCCCCCCACAACTTCCGTGTCCTCTCTCTCAAGCTCCCACACTTCGACTACAGTCTTCAACCCAGCTCCGAAACGACGGACTCGTTCTGAGCAGTCCGGCAAACTTTCAACCACTAAGGGCTCGATGGCTCCAGTGTAGAGGAATTTGTCGAAATGCTTCGGGCCTCGATGATGGGAAGACTTATGCTCCCATGTTCCCCCGTCGTCCTCATGCTGGCAACTGTCCTGTTTCCGGGATGCCATTTGGCCGTCTTCCCATATATCTCTCAAGTCCACTTGTGAGCCCTTGTGATAGACGTGTTCTGACTTGTCGATAGCATTCATGTCGCCTCCCACCAGTCCTGCGATGACTTTACGGCCAGGCAGAACGGGTCTTTTCAGGAGGTCGGATATGACTGCTAACTGCCTTCGACGATACTCTTTTCCCTGCCAGAGCGATTCAAGGTGTGTCGTGCAAAGACGGACGAATTCTTGGCGTTCATCCGACTCTTCTTGGTCCAAGGTATGGATGTCTATAACAAGAACATCTCCCCCCATATTCGTGATAAGAGGAACGCGAAAGCAGGCCGTAACTGGCAGGTCCTTCGATGCCATCATCATTGTGAAGTAAGACGTCTCTTTCTGGGCGGATACTGTTAAAGCGGATGATGTTATCAGCGTAACTCTCCGCGAAACCTCCGGCGGTTTGACATCAGACAAAATGAAGTTCTGCTGCACCCACTGGTGCCCTAAAATGGCGCGAAGAGACGGGGGAGATACCTCTTGGAGTATGACAACAAGATTATTTCCTTCACCAGATATCTCCCCCAGACAATCAAGAGCAGCAAGTGTCCGAGCTGCAGGATCTGGGTCAGACCAGTTGAGATTCCAGGATGCAGTCGTTAGAATGCTTCCTCGCTTTAACTTAGGCCTGGCGTTAGTAACAGGGCGCCAAGTCGAGGAGTGTGGATGGTATATAGCTGGCTCAATTTGATCAGGCTGAATGAAGTGGTGGGGGATATAAGCTTTGTAGTTGTTGCTATTGGGGCGAAGCTGACGTCTCGTTGAAATGACGAGGTGACCTGCCGGGAATGAGCTGGGGAATACCGTTGGCTTCTGCCATGAGTGGCTAGAAAGCAGGAATGATGCATGGTTGATTCTGAGATACCGAGTAGCCATTATGAGGTGATAATGATCGAATGAAAAAGAAATGAAAGGTTTTGAGTGTATGGTAGGCAACGATGATTTAAATACTGGGCAGGCTTAATTATTAGATTTAGGTAATGTATATAATAAGCGAGTATTATAAATAAGCGAGTATTATAAAAATCCCTTAACCTATAATATATCTGCTTTATAGATTAATTCTTAATTACCTAATATGCCTGAGTTTAATAATAAAGCTAATATTATCCTTGCCCTTTACGCTATTTAAAATAACCGAAAATTATCTCTCTAATACGCCGCAAAGATCTATAAAGTTAATCCTATAAGATTATGGCGTCGCTATAAGGGCATATAGTCTCGATATAATATTACCCCTAAATCATAGAAACTATTTAATCTAGAGGAATAGACTATAACATACTTAATAAGCGAGCGACGCAGTCAAGCGAGCGACGCACTTTTCCCTCTTTTATCTAACTTTTCATTTGATTAATTGATTCCTAACCACAAAAGATGTCATAATCGAATATTAAGGCTAGAACCCTTCTTGCCCTTTAGGCCCTTTAAAATAATCTAAATCTAAGCATCTAAAAGGCTATAAAGATCTACTAGGTCTCTAAGCTAAGACTATATCGGCATCGAAATAGCATCTAGTCTCGACGCGATATTATCCTAAAATCATATAAGTTATTTAATCTAGAAGAAGATATTCTTATTTATTTTATTCTTAACCTAGATTTATAAGGATTTCCCCCCTGGCTTTATAGTATAAAAGA
>JAPFTC010000565.1:0-55091 GCA_030779165.1 Fusarium sp. MBC 441
CCAACCCAACCAACCCCCACGACGATACCAGGAAGGATCTCAAGCGAGAGAAACTAGGAGGGTATTAAGCTTTGCCAGCCCTCCTCCAACGTGGCTCACTGACAAGTTTGACAGGGCCGAGCACCCAATACCTGTGCCGCAGGTCTGCGTCGCAGATTAATTAGAAACCCCGCGTGAGAGAGCGACGAGAGAGGTCATGTTACGAAAGCGAGCGAAAAAAGAGTTTGAGGTCCAGAATGACTGACCCATCTCGGCAGAGGATGACCATCCATCGTAGGGCTGTCGCAATTCCTTTCCTCCCAAAGTGCCGACCATTCCATTCATTTTTGCCCTGTGGTGGCCGGGAGGGACAGACACACAAGGACATTGGGTCTGAAACGGCGTTAAGGCCAAGATCGGCCGAGAGATGCTTTGTAAGTGTCTCTTGTTGGACGCACACAGACATCATGTACTCCGTATAGAGTGCTACGGTGCCTACATTTGCATACCTTTTTTGTTTCTCGGCCGCGGTTATTTATCGTCAACCGTCGTGGTATTGAAAACTTGACCGCCGTTGTATCGACTATCAGACTCTTACCAGGTCGGCCGCCCATTTCAGTTAACCCATAGACAGAAGGATGCTGCGATGGAAGGGCATCCTGATTCCTGATGGCAGGCTGGCTAGGGCTCCATATTAACAGGGAGAGGGGGGCGCAGCAAAGAAACAAATACACCCCCTACACCCCCTTTCCTATTCCAGTAAACTTCCAGAAAGATTCCCGAAGGATTCCTCTTAAGGCAAGAAATAGAGGACCAGGGGGTGGCGTGCGCGGTTCAGCCCTGGACACGCAATGCCCATCCATCTCAATCCCTGCAGGGAGGGAGGGAGAGCGATACCGAGCGGGTTTTGACCAATGGCTCTTTTTAGAGGCTTTTTTGGTTTGCTTTCTCCAAATTCCCTCTCTGGTTTTTTTTTCTCGTTCTCGCATAAAACTCATGAGGGCGTCACCTCGGTGCTTATGCGGATCACTCACCGAGTATCCTTGCCCATCTTCCTTACAATGACGGCTTTTTCATCTCATTAACTGCTCGGCATTAACAAAATGTCTGGGCGATCACATGCAAAGAGCCGCGGCTTGTTGTTTGATTCAGCCATTTACCGGGTCTTCCTTGGCACTCACTGGTCTGAGTGTCTCCCGGCCCCAATTCCGCTCTGGCCCTTGTCTTCCGCGTATGGCGTTTTCTTCCTCTGGATCCTGCCATGCCAATAGTGTCAAGTTATCTTGCAAGGGGCGGGTTGTGGGCAAGAAGGTTCATATCGTCGTCGTCACTGACCTTAGGAAAAGATTGGATTCTGGAAACTTTGAGGTTCCACTCGATTGCAGTTGAATGAAAAAGAATGGGACGAACATGCCATGTTTCCCGTTCGCTCGTTCGCTCGTTCCGTCCCCCCGTTCCCGTACCCGTCGCAGCCGTGCCAGACGAAGGCTGCTTGCTAGCGGGATGCATCCACAAGGCCCAGGCCTCGATCTAGCGGTTCCCGGCCTCTTGGGGAGGACGAAGCTAGAATGTTGCTGGTAAAGGTGAAAGTGACAGCTCAAGTTGTGGTTCTCTCAAGTTGGTGCAATGTTGCTCCGTGTCCGTACGGAATACGGAGGAGTGACATCCTTGGCATCATCCAACTTGTTGCAACTTGCTTATACGTCTTACTCCGTTCTCCGTGTCGACTTGGGAGAAAGAGCAAAACCCCGCAGCATACCGTATTGGGGCTCAATAATTGATCGGGGAGGGACCTTTTGAATGGGGCCCGAGATTCAATAGCCTGGGTTCCGGGGACCACACACACACACACGCAACGCAAGCACAAGGCACGCACGGCACCGTCAGATGATGCCCCTGTAGACATCGACACAGAACTACGCAATTAACGCCCGTTTGAACTGTGCTCTACGAGTCAACCAACAGACTCAGAGAGAAGCGTGAGGGGAGGGGGACCAGCCATGGCTCGTGAGACTAGAGCTCCATCATGCCACAGAAACCTTCTAGAACGGAGCAACCTGCCAAAGTAGTTGATGCATCCCGAGTCGGGCCTCATTACGTCGTCAACTCCGACTCTTTGACTTGAACGTTTCGGCTCAGGCTCCTCTTTTATTGAGTTTTCCAGGGGTTTGGCATGGCAAGAAGAAAGGTTCCGCTCTCGGTTCCTGGACTAGCGTTGAGGGTCCCCCCATCGTGTTGGTCTCCTTGAAGTGCCGTTTCCCGCAACCGCGGCATTCGGGAATGAAGCAAGAGAAGCTCCACCTTGTTTGATACGTAGCAGTAGCAGAGGGTTTGACCTTATACCAGATATGTGTGTGCGTGCGCGGTCCATTGCTTCACCGTTGGAATAATCTCCGACCGTGTTTCCCTTTCCCTCTATTAGAGGGATGCAACCCTGCGTTGGGGGGCTCGTCCGTCTCGCACCCCACTACTCGTTCCGGAAACCGAAGCCGTGACCAGGGTCAGGAAGACAAGACTCCAGAGGGCAGCATCGATCATGGGAGTTTCAGAACGAGGGGGAGGGCGGTAAGTAAGAAGCACGGGGCAGAAGAGGGGGGACGTCATACCTGGAGAGTATCATGCCGAGGCATGAAAGAGCTTGATCAGAGCTGTTTGATGAGATACTTCCCAATCAAGACTTCAGCCCGAAGAGTAGAAAGAGGCGAACCAAGATGCATGGTGGTAAGGAGTAGTATCCGGAAGGCCCGGGTAGGAGATAGGGCCGCTGCAGAGACCGATGCAGCCGGTAGGGCTGTGGTTCTCTTAGCAACATTCTAACCGCGGGATGGAACAATCTTTTAGAAGTTGTGTGTAGCCGAAGTGAAAAGGTCCATGATATGTGTGCTGCAGGAAAAGAATCACACCCTCTGTGAAAGAGACCATGCACGTTTCACTGCACCTCGGGGCAACGAGCAGAACTAGGGCATTACTTTCAATTCTCATGGAGGCAACATCCTAGAAATGGAACCTGCAGAGGGGAAAATGTGTATACGTGGTAAACGGCCCGTTTGTTCCATACTGTCGGTACTGCGGTGGACTGATGGAGAGGGGGTGGGTTACGCAAGTCTTTTTTTCCAAGATTTTCATATGCGTGTGTATTACAAACCGTTTCTAAGTATCAGGCTCTTTTTGCGGTAGACCGAAATGCCGATCTTGATGGCACATTCCTTGCTTGGTTATGGGCTGTGTTATGCTGGTGGGTTTAGGTTAGCAAGGCTGGTCGGCAGTTGATACGACACAGAGAGTTGGAAGCACGGGGAGTTACATACCTGCTTTTGGTATGATGTTGCTACTACCTATGTCGTACGGGAGAGGTTGTGTTTTGGTGATGGTGAAACCAGTGTTCTGTTTCGGTGTTGGAGCAGGCAACTTTCTGTCGGCGAACCATCGTTCACCAGATTCACTAGAATTCCATTGAGTTAGCCGACCATACATAGCATTCCCATCATAACTAACTACTGACGGGGATTCGGACTTGCTAGGCTCAACGTGAGAATGGATGTTGGCCTAGGGTAGCTGAGGTGTCAGGATCTAGGTGTGTGAGGGCTTCGTGCTTGGCCTATGTGTAGCTGGAACTCCCCAATTGTTCTCTCAGTTCCGCCCTCGTGCTCTTGCATTAGTCCTAGAAACTGTCTCTGAAATGTGTAAAATCCCTCAAACTTATCCAGGGCCAGCTAGAAACACACCTGCTCTGTCTTGGTATCCATTCTGGGTTGATGACGACGCCGTTGCAAAAAGGCATGCCCACATACCGAGAGAATACAACGGGTGAACACCAAAACACCGATTTCTCATAATTCTCGATCTCCAATAACCGGGGACTCGGGAGTTTAGAAAGCACAACACATTCCTCGCCCTTCTCTTATCCCACGTGGTGGGTTCTCGCGAGCCTGGTATGCAGCTTCACTTCTAGTGTTTGGACACATGACTTATCACGAGCGGACTCTAAAATTCCCCAAGCATAAGCGAGGAATGGCCCTGAGAAACTTCAGCTCCCCACACAATAACAACAAAGGGATCTATCTCCCGCGCGCCAGAGGAACGTAGATAAGATGTGCGTGGCATGTTGAGCATGGGGAATTTCATGACTATCGATGAACATCTAAAACACGCTTCATCCTAGCTTCAACTCTAATATGTGGACAAAAAAAGAAAAGGGTCACGGGTCAGGTTTGCGACTGAGCTGAGACTGAATATGTGGAACTCAAGGGATAGAACTGGAGCCGTGGGTTAACTATACTAGTTTAGACCGGCAGTTATCTTCGCTCCGCGGATGATTGAGACCATTGGGTATGTGCCGGCGTCCACGATAGCTGTAGCATTGATGTTGGTAGAACTGGGGGAAACGTCGGTCAAGCATTGCATCTCCATTGATAGCTCAAGGGTTGAGGACACAAGGGCTGACACTTGTGGGTTGTGGTACTGATGGCTTCTTTTGGAGACTCTATTGATGTCAAGAGAAAGAATGGGCCGTGTGGTAGTGGTCAATAGCAAAGGTAGTTGTTTACTGCAGTCTAGTCTACCACCTCATATCAAATTCGCTCTCATGAAATAGAGTGACAAAGGATCCAGTCTTCCTCCATTATCCACCAAGTCCAATGCTCATGATCGTGTAGCCAAGCACCCAGGTAGCCATCATACCGCAGTCCCATAAACTTAGAGTATGCTCTCCTCAGCGTAGCTAGAAAAGAAAACCACTGCAGCCAAAAGCATAACTATGGAAGTCTTCCAAGGAAAGCAAATCCCCTTCTTCTTTGCCTGAGCCTGCTGCTGCGCAGCCATCATGTTCCCAAGCCCCCCCTTCAACATCTCAAGCTCATTCTTGAGCGCAGTCTGATCTTCAGCCTTGCTGCTGGCAGATTCCTCCACGAGGGACTCAAGCTCCTGGATGCGGTCCTTGTAGTTGGCCACTTGAGAGGCCGTCTCGTCAAGGCGGGCTTCGTAGGCGTCGAGTTGCCACTGTTGAACGTTGCGGGGGTCAAGCATGACCACGTTTCCACCTGGGCCGCGGGGGGCGAAGCGGATGGGGGTTGCGGTGGTGTAGAGGCGCTCGCTGGGGGAGGACTCCTTGTTGGGAGTGTTTGTTTGGGGGGTTGTGTCAGACATGGTGGGAAGATCAGTGATGTCTTGACTGTGTGTAGTGATGACTCAAGAAGTGATGTTTGATCTCAAGATAGGCGACAGAAGGTGCCAGATGCTCGTGTTGAGAAGCGAAAAGAGGTGCTAGATGACGATGGAAAACTCTCATACTTATATCTTTCCAGAGCAACCAGAATCTCTTGCTGCAATGTGAATTTCATCTCCTTTCATGACAGCTTCACCTCAGCCTAAGCTCTCCTTGTTCCTTTGTCCAGGGCTTCACCGCAAAAGGGATGCAGCAACTTGCAAGAAACTATCCATGCAAGTTGAACAAGTTTGGGCGAGAGTCAGGGTTGGGGAAGTACTACTGTGGTTCTAGAGCAGCTATGCAGTTCAACAACAAAGAACTGTGCAGAAGGTCTGGAGCATCCAACAAGCTAAATGATGGGACAGCTTCTTAGAAACGACAGGACATATATGAGAAATGATAGAGGTTGTTTGTCGTCACGCTGGTTGTGCTTTAGGTGCCATAAATCCTGCGTAGTCCCGTGACAGTTTCCAGAGGAGGCTGGCTGATGCTCTTTGTTCATGAACAAGGTAGAAAATCGACAAGTCATCCGAATTGGTCATGCAATTCTGCTTCCTACGATTCCGCTCGAATTGCCTACTGGTAGTCTTGCAGCTGGCCTTTGTTGCTCAGAGCTGGCGTATCTGCCGGTATCCTTCCGGTATGCATGTCCAAGAATTTCGGGCGACCACATGAAGCACACGGCAGGGACTGCTTGGGATCCTTTGATGCGGTATTGAGCCGTTTGCCGTCGTCAACTGGTGATGTTGCATAGACGAGAAGGTCTTCGTGTGGATGCAAAACCAACATGCGGCTGGGCGTGACACTGGGCTCCTTTGTCTCCTTTCGCGTCTACCAAAATGACGTGTCTCTTGCTGGACATCGGAGCCTGCTCACAGCACACGTCCCGTCTGAGCAGCCTCAAAAGCCTCGCTGCCAGCAAGATCATGAATAATGTCAATCCACATGACCTCTTTGACGCGCTTTCGAACCTGGGACCACGTCTGCCGGCCAGTCAGACTTTGAATGGACTGCGCCAACCAGGGCGCCTTGCTATCAAAGATGACCATGGAACCAATGAGGAGCAGCCACAGCTTAACGTTGGCGATGGCTTCTCCTTCAACTGGTATGGCTTCGATAGCTTCGCGGAGTTGTGAGGTGAACAAGTCTGATTTGAGCTTGACGCCTTGGATTTGTAGAAAGATGGTGGACTCGTAGGCCAAGAGACCCAGACGGATAGCTTCTCGTAGTGGATGTATGTCTAGGGAGTATTCAAGAACGAGCAATCGATATTGAACCGACAACATGATCTCTTGGAACATTTCAGGCTCCAGCTTTCGACGAGCAGGGATGAGCTGGGTGGCCAAGGCGGAAAAGTCTCGAAGATCCTTGAAAGCACTTTTGAGCTTGTAATCCCAGGAATCCATCATGCTCAGTAACGCTGCAGCCGTCGTCTGGAGATGGGATGGCGCAGTGATGCCGTGGATCGTCTCGAGAAGCGGTTGCCAATTCGGTGTACCTCTGTAGAGTTCAGGTTTGCAGCCATTCCTGATGGACCAGCCGAGGTCGACCCTTCCATCGTTAGCAGTTGATAAGCATGATATACAGTATCACTTACCGACATAGCTTGATCTGCAACTGACGGTTGTCGTTGAATGCTTCGAGCCCACCTCTCAACCTGACGATATTACGTAGGCCGTTCGAGTGAGCTTCAAACGCATCAACATCCTCCATAGCGTCCGCCATGACAGCTAGTTGAATCACCACAGCCGCAGTGACATCCTCGACTTGCTTGTCCGCGTCGTCAATCTTATTCTGAAGCAGCTGGATGGTCTCCCGAAGACGACTCCTTGTTTGTGAGGAAAACGAGATACCCCAGCCATTCTCGTAAGTCTTGCGGCCTTGTGTCGTTCGCATCTCAAAGAGGTCCTGGAACGCGCTAACCATGAAGAGCACCGAGTGAAGATAGGTGGCATCTTGAAGAAGCCAGCGGAACCAGCAAACTTTTGTGCGGTCGGGTTCGAAACACCATTCTACTGGATAGAGGGTGTCTTTGATGGTGGTAAGGACTGGGAGGGGTTAGGGGACTTGCAATATGTGTGAGTGTGATGAACTTACATCTGTATACGAGATACAGCGAGTTCCTATCCAATGGAGTCGCAAAGTTGAAAAGAGTCAAGTCTGGAGGCGACAGCATACGAGCTATCAGAGACGGCGACTCAACCCACGCTCTGTACTGAAGGCTCTCTCGGTAGTAGTCTGGAAATCGGGACACATCCATGCCTATATTCGGACGACCGGACTTCCCATCCCTCCGAACCTTATCATGCCGAGCCTCATCCTTCTCAGCCTCAGGATTAACCAACACGACATCTCTAGAAGCCCCGCGACGCTTGGTGTTCTTCCCACGCATGACATGGCTGCGGATGAACTTGCGGGTCTCGGGGGCAGGTTTGCCCGCTGGATCAGAAGAGATGAACTCGAATTTCTTAGCTGCGACGTATCAGGATGAGTAAAAAAGATCCCGGACGATGTCAGGTTAAGCATACGTGCCGTCTTCCTAGCCCGTGGCTTCTGCCGGACAGGCAGAGGGTCCGGAGTGGTAAAGAGGGGCTCAAGCATATTGGCCAGCGCGTCGTCGGTCTTAACTTGATGTGTATTCTGACGTATGATGATCTCAAAGATGGCGTGAAGAGGTATGAGAAGGAGAGAAAGGAAGGGTTTGAGATTGTTAACTCTAAACGGACAACAGTTGATTCAAGGTGGAGCTGCGTTGGTGACGATATCCGGAGTTCCCCACGGGTGCCAAGACACGATTGTTTTCCTATTCGGGTTAGATTGGCGATGGTGCCCAGCAGGGCTGGATGATTGAGGCCATGTAGTCGAAATAAGACGTGCAGTACTTGCCCAGATTTATGAGTATGCTGCTCCCTTTATTTTGGCAGCACTCCTCGGTGTTTCACTCTTCTCCAGACCACAGCCTCTTCAACCAAAGCCCATCCACTTCAATCCCGTAGTCCGGAGATAAGCCAGTCCCTTCTTCCAACCGAAAGAAAACAGCATAACCCCTTGATGCCGAGCCTCAACTCCATGTCTCGGTACTCATTGACTACCCAAAAGGGCTGTCAGTCGAGCAATCGTCACACTTAGCGAGCAGGCTGCACTGCCAAAATGGATGGCGTCAACACGTCTCGATTGCTTTCCGTTTTGGTTATGGGCAAGTTTCGCTGCGTAATCGATCAAGCCATCTGATGTTTATAAAGTGTTATATAAGGGAGTGCAAGTGTGGTCGTTTTGAAGATGGACAGACACATTATTCTGCAGTTATCCATCAACAGACACCTCTTCTAACTCTCAACTCTAAAAACACAACATCATCACAATGCCTCCCAAGTCTCTCGAACTCAAGCCAGACTCCTACCGCTTCTTCCAATCTCAGTTCACAAAGCCTGTCTGGCCTCCCAAGGAAACTTCTCTCGCCAACGGCACTGGCATCATCACCGGCGCCAATGTCGGTCTTGGATTCGCTGCAGCCGAGGCCGTGCTGGCCCTCAACCTCAGTCACCTTGTAATCGCAGTCCGCACAGTCTCCAAGGGTGAGGCTGCAGCAGCCAAGCTCCGACGCAAGTTCCCCAAGACCAAGATCGATGTATGGCAGGTCGACATGCTCTCACACGAAAGCGTTCAGACATTTGCGAAAAAGTGTGAAACCCTGAATCGAATCGACTTTGCCATTCTCAATGCAGGCACTCAAAATATGGCCTTCACCAGAAGCCCCGAGGGCCACGAGTCCACGTTCCAAGTCAACTACCTCTCAACTGTCCTCCTCGCCACTCTCCTCCTACCCACCCTCAAGAAAAAGGCACCGGCGGGAAAGCCAGGCCGTCTCACCATCGTCAACTCTGGAACATCACTGATGGTCAATGTGCCGGACCCAAAGGACGAGTCGGCGCTAGCGTGGTACGATGACGAGTCCAAGTTCTCACCTGCGAGCACGTACTGGTACTCCAAGGCCCTCGCACACTTCTGGATCATCAAGCTGGCAGAGCGTGTCAGTCCAGACGATGTTATCGTCAACCTCGTTGATCCGGGATTGGTCAGGAGCACAGATCTACAGCGAAACGCCAACGTTATTGTACGCACCATCGCCTGGTTTGCCAAATGGATCATTGCGCGATCTCTGGAGCAGGGCGCTAGCACGTTTGTAGATGCCGCTATTGTGAAGGGCAAGGAAACCCATGGTTCATATGTCATGGACTGGAAGATCTTTCAGTAAGTGTTCTTTAGCTCTGGTTGGATGACAGTCACTAACAGTCACAGTTATACCAAGGCGGTGTATGAGGATTACGGTCTGGAACTCGCTGGTAAGATATGGGACGAGACTCTTCAGATGTTTTCATTTGTTGATGTTAATGGTATTCTGAACTCGTTGTCCGAGAAGAAGTAGGATGGGACGAATGACTGGTGATGCTGAGAGATGGGTTGTGTAAATGGGAGCTGTAACATACTTAATTAATTTCACTTTGTACATAGAGCGAACTCGAATAATGGATTATACTGCCAAGAAGTCGTATTACCTATCTGCCAATAGAGATCAACTAATTGACAAGATGAATAGTCGTCGAGGCGTCTTCTTGTAGGGTAGGCTGATATGGATACTTGCCTGATGCCCTCAATTACCCGTTTAGGAAGGCGACACTAAAATCATCCTAAGGCTCAGCAAAAGGATTTCAACGACGAATCATACCAACAAAACGTGCGATAGACATTTCAACATCAACAAAAAGACCAACCACGACATTTCAACGCAAAAAGAAATGCATCTGAATGGCAAAAGAATAGGATTTGAACGAGTGCGACCATCGGGAATCGAACCCGACTCTAGCGCTTGGAAGGCGCTAATGCTAACCACTACACCATGATCGCTTGTTGTTTGTTGAAGGTGGAAGTGTAAGAATAGATTATATCTGTAGCGAAGCATATTGGACATGGGTTCCCCTGGTGGGCCTCTCGGTTGGTGCTTCAAGATCTGTCCAGTTGCTTACGGCCTGGCCTATCACAGTGTCACGGATACTTTGTGTGCCAAGTACTCCTGGCAACACGGCACATTCACGACACAAGTGACGACAGCGGCGGTCTGCACAATTCTACGCTTACACACAACTGTCATGTCATCGAGTTTGAGGCTCACAAAAGGTCAATGCCGTTCGCTACTCCACGGGCCAAGACAAACCCTTAGCTTGTCACCTTTGCTTGGCAACTTGGCTGCTTGACACTGGTGCACCGAGGGGGAGCCTGGGCAGGGGAATTCAAGCATTGTCACAGATTAGTGCGAATAGCTTCAAAGGCGGCCGACATTGCGTTTGCGTTTTCGTAAATGCTACAGTACGAGTCGATGGGCTGACGTGGTCGGCATCTTGAACAAGTCCGATATGCCGGTAAACCGCGCAGGGCTGGGTTTGAACTTCTAGAAGGAGGAGCCGTGATGATTCAGCACCCACGCAATCATGGTATTGGACATGATCCTACTGCATCCGGTCAGGTCAAGCCGGGTATTCGGCCATGCCCGTGGGATTCTCTTCTCGCTATGGAACAGAAAAAAGGTTTCTGCCCTCTCTCAGCTCCCCCAATCTCACCACCAGATGAGATTGGATCGTGAACAGCGCAGCGCCGAGACGATCACGCCGTTATCCGTGCCGTTTGTTCCGAGTAGGGGTACGTACCCTTTTTCGCGATGCTACGTGAGTTTGAAGCTGTTGAATTGATGTTGATTCACGACGAAATAGATGAAGATTTCGAGATGTTATCAATGTTTGAATTTGACGTTTTCACAACGAAATACAACTGGCTTGTAAATAACTCCTCCCAATGTTGAGGCGCAGTCAAATGCCTTGCTTCCACCTTCTGTAGTAGGCTATCACGGAGTGACCGGCCCCATCTCATCCCCCTTCCATCAAGCCAAATCCATCCCGTCCCCCGTCCCCGTTCCACTAGACCCAAGTCAAGTCCCCCCGGCCAAGAAAACTTGCGAGGCCAACCAGGAGCAGTGACTGATTCCTACCGCCTCATTCGTAGCCATTGACACACGTACCTCCTTCCCCCGCGTCGCATGGAACCTGAAAGTCTCAGGTCCTTCATCCAGAGGAGATACGTACCCTGTCGCTGGGCTGGGCTCTCTTGCCGAGTGCCGTCCTGGTGTGTGTGTGTGTGTGTGTGTCGCACACTGGCTTGCTTCTGAGGGGAGGATGCGTACGCCGTCCGTCCTGTTGCACGACAAGAAAAAAAAAAGGATACGAATCAATTCATCAATTCAATTTTGGACTCGATTTGAGTAAAGCACATGCCGGCCTGAAACTTTGAACCTGATCTTCTAGATTTTGAACCAGATTTGGAGGGGACCCGGAGGGAAAACAAGCCGCCCCTCAGCACGCTTAAGCACAAGCATCCAAAAACCAAGCCTCGTAAGAAGCCGTCTTTGCCGCTCCTTTCCTCTGACGCTGCGCTCACTCGCTCGCAAAGAGGCAGCTACGGCTCCCTAGTTCCGAGCCTGCACTTTCCTTCAGCGTCTTTCCCCCCAAAAGAACCAGTGAACCCTCCCAAAAGCCCAGCTCTCAGCCACTCAAGGCGTGTCCCCCGTCTCCACCGAAAATCTCCTCCTGGCCGCCGCCGCCACTTCTTGTTCTTCTAGAGACCAGACAGACCAGGCCAGGCTCTCACTCTCTCCACCTCCCCAGTCTACTGCACTGTACCAGTCTCATTCTAGCCAGCCAGCCAGTGCTTGTGCGTGAGATACCTGCAGCCGGCGAAACTGGGCCCCTGGTCGCTTCCACGCGCGCTCTCTTGCCGGGTTCCTTGCGCATCCCGTCATTTCTCCCTCAACCGGCCGACCTCCAACTCCTCCAGTCCAGTACCAAGACTCCATCTCTTTGCCGGGCTCCGATTCCTCCCAACGACTCGACTCGACTCGTCTTTCTATCTGCTTGCTTGCCAGCCTGCATACGCACGCACGCATTCCCATCACCACGCGAGCACGGCAGCCAGCATCCGCGATTACATACACGACACCGCAACAGGAACCCAGCGCCACGAGTGCCGCGAGCCGACCAAGATCCGCCTGTCGGCCGCCTGTCCTTTCGTGGACACTCTAGACCCGACGAGACTCACGCTACAACCTGTCTGGACGCAGCAACTCAAAGACGCCTGTTTCCCCCCATCACCGGCATTCGTATTGTTTCATTCTTTTCCATCAACAGCATCAGCATCGACATTGTCGCCGGTTCATCTCGACCATACTCCTCTTTGCCACTCTGAGGCCATCGCGACGTTGCTCTTCGCAAGCACTCGCTCCACCAACCCGAGTCTCACCCGCAGACAACCTCGCTCGTATCTGTCGCGAATTTCCATCGATTTGCTAGCCATTTGGACATCATCAACCTCTCTAGTTTGACTTTATAGGCCGACCCTATTACCTCGATTGAATCGTCCCGAATCGTCATCGCCGCCCTTGCATCGCCGGCTCCACGCGTCACACCCCTCGAGAGATATAGAGTGACTGCGCGAACTGCGGTTTCGTAACCCTGGAGGACTAGACCTAGAACTTTCATCGGCCCTTGGCCATGGCGGACAACGAGAAGAGGGTTTCCACCGGTGGGGTGTCAGAGGTCGCCGACGACCGCAATCCCCAGCAGCAATACCAAGAGCAATATCAAGAACAGGTTATTGTCGATTCATCCTCCGAGTACAATGAGGTAATGAACCCCGACCTAGACTTTTCGAATCTGACCCTTCCTGCCTCGGCGCTACTCATACTTCTCGCTACTGCAGATCAGTTGAATTAACTCGTGCATCTGAACAGTCCTTCTCCTACGACCAAGATGACATGCGCGACTACCATGCTGCCGAGCAGGACCTTCACGTCACCGAGGATGACCTGCTCGAGGCTCGCGAGCTCGCTTCCAAGTACACCCTCGAAGATGTCCGCGACATCATGGGCCGAGTCTACCGCATTCACGAAAAGGATCCCAACTTTCCTCTGACGGTTATCCAAAAGATCAAGGCTTTCCTCGAGAACGACGAACTCTTTACGCAACCCGAAAAGCACGAGAACCTGGTACAAGAGATGAAGCTGGAGGCTGCCCTCATCACCAACAACAGCCCGTACGCCGAAGTCCGAGCCGTGGTTGAGAACAAGGATGACACTTCTATTCCTTGCTCTACAATTCGCAGCTGGGCCATCGGTCTCACGTTTTCGGTGCTCCTCGCATTCACCAATCAGCTCTTCGATATTCGTCAACCCGCGATCCGCATCATGGCCAACGTTGCCCAACTTCTGTCGTACCCCATTGGCAAGGGTTGTGAGAGGTGGCTCCCTGATCTTGGATTTACGTTCCTTGGTGTTCGTCATTCTCTCAACCCAGGCCCCTTCTCCAAGAAGGAGCACATGCTCATCACCATCATGGCCAACGTCGCATACAACACTCCATACACGAACCTCATCATCTGGGTGCAGTATTTGCCACAATACTTTAACCAGCCATACGCCTCCCACTTCGCTTATCAGATCCTGATCGCACTCAGCACCAACTTCATTGGCTACGGAATGGCTGGCGTCTGCCGTCGTTTCTTGGTGTACCCCTCTTACTGTGTGTGGCCTGCGTCGCTGGTTACTATTGCGCTGAACTCGGCCTTCCACACTGATAACAACAGCCCGGTCCAAGGTCCCTTTTCCAAGATCTGGCGAGTCTCGCGAATCAAGTTCTTCTATGTCATGTTTGGCGCCATGTTCATCTGGTTCTGGCTGCCCAACTACCTCTGGACTTCGCTCTCCAACTTCAGCTGGATGAGTTGGATCGACCCCACCCACCGCGATCTCAGCACCATCACTGGTTTCAACAATGGCCTTGGCATCAACCCTTTCCCCACTTGGGACTGGAATGTCCTGTTGTGGGACTCGGCCGATCCTCTAATGGTCCCCTTCTTCAGCACGTTCAACCGCTTTGTCGGAGCCTTTATCTCCATGTGGGTTGTGCTGGGTCTGTGGTACAGCAATATCTACAACACCGGTTTCCTCCCCATCAACAGCAACCGTGTTTACGATCGCTTCGGTGAATTGTACAATGTCACTCGTGCCATCAATGACCGTGGTCTGTTTGATGCTGAAAAGTATGAGGACTACTCGCCCCCATTTTTGGGTGCCGGCAACGTGGTCATCTACATTTTCTTCTTTGGCATCTACACCTCGACGCTGACCTATGCTATCCTCTTTCACCGCCGTGAGATTGTGACTGGATTCAAGGGTCTCTTCAACAGCATGAGGAAGAAGAAGCCGACCGGAAACGACGAACTCCACGACCTTGATGTTCACACTCGTCTTATGAAGGCTTACCGCGAGGTACCTGAATGGTGGTATATGGTGTGCCTTGTCTGCGCCATGGCCTTTGGTATCTCAGGCATTGCTGGCTGGGATACTCATACCTCGCCTGGTGTCATCTTCTACGGTCTTGCTCTTTGCCTCGTCTTTGTCATTCCTGTTGGCATCATCAAGGCCATGACCGGTATCGAGGTGACATTGACTGTGCTCGCTGAGTTTATTGGAGGTTCATTTGTCGAGGGCAATGCTCTGGCCATGAACTACTTCAAGTCGTTCGGCTACGTCACATGCGCCCACGCTGTCATGTTCTCCAACGATCTCAAGCTTGCCCACTATGTCAAGATCCCCCCACGACACACCTTCTTTGCCCAGATCGTGGCCACCTTTATCAGCACCTTTGTGTGCGTTGGTGTCCTCAACTTCCAGATGACTCAGATCCCTGATGTCTGTACCGAGGACGCCCGATGGAAGATGTCTTGCCCCAGTGTCAACACCTTCTTTACCGCCTCAGTTCTCTGGGGTACTGTTGGCCCTAAGAAGATCTTTGGTGAGAACGGCCTGTACACCGAGGTGTTGATTGGTTTCCCTCTGGGAGTCGTCGTCGTGTTGGCTGTCTGGCTTTTGAACAAGAAGTTCCCCAACTGGACCTGGACTCGACAGATCCACCCGGTGGCCATCATGTACGGAGGCATTGTGTGGGCTCCGTACAACATGTCGTATGTCTGGCCTTCAGTGCCTATTGCGTACTTTTCCTGGATTTACCTCAAGTCACGATACCTCGGCTTGTGGTCCAAAGTGAGTCTCCTGATCTAGATACTATGAACTATACTAACAATACTAGTACAACTTTGTGCTCTCTGCAGCATGGTCCTGCGGCATCGCCATTGCCGGAATCGTCATCTTCTTCGCCCTTCAGCTCGAGGGCACTGAGCTGAAGTGGTGGGGCAACACCATCAACTACGTGGGATGCGAGGATGATGCTTGTCCTCTTCAGCAGCTGAAGCCGGGCGAGTACTTTGGTCCTCGGGTGGGAGACTTTCACTAGGCTCTCACTAGATTCTCACGGAGTCTTGACATGATTTGATGATTTTTTAGCAAATGGTTTTGATGTTTTTGAGCGTGCTTTTTAGGTTGTATTATGGGCATTTTTTCGGATCTCCTGGTTAAACTCGTATACCCCAGTTGCGCTGAGTGACAGATATAGACTGTCTTATTATGACATTATAGAGGAGCCTTTGGGTCAGAATGAAATGATGAATTCATTTGGTGTACATGTATGTGACTGTTTTGTGGCTTGATTACTTGTATAATGCATGTCATGGGGTATCATTACTATGTCTATCTTGTCATGATATAATTACAGAAATATTGAAAACATGGGCGTCATATCCAACTGTGCCTTTCATAGGCCGGGATGATAAAATAAATAGGTGACACATTTTGTCTTGTGTGTATGAGATTTGGCCCTTTACCTCAAGAAACGAGGAGTTATTGACCGACGTGGAAGTTCCAACACAGATCCCCAGATGGACTTGCGCTTATCAGCGTGAAAAGGACCGACAGGGCTAACTTCGACAACTTCTTCGATGGATCTGCAGGATGACTCTGCGTCTTCAACTGATCTCCAAGACGAGTCTCCGATACTGCTTCGATCAACTGGACTACCTCGACCGCCAGAGTCATAACTGAGAATGGTCCCCTCAAGCTCAGCGATGTGCTTCTCGTTCTCGGAAAGGAGACTACCGAGTCTGGGGACAGGGGCAGACTGCGCAGGAAGTTCGGCAACCGTTTTCCCGCGTGAGGCACCGTCAAGTTCATGAACGCCATTCGAAGGGAGTGAGGTATCGCTGGTGGATTTCTTGGACTTTATCCACTCGCTTGCCTTTTGGCTTAGATCTTTCATGCTGCTACGACCTCTCAGACCGAGAAAGCTTTTGCGCCATGAGACGGTGCGTTCAGCCTGGGAACCGGATCTTGACTTGGGTCGTCGGAGGGTTGAAGATGCCTCTGATTTAGGGGCGGGAGGAACAGGGAGGGCGAGTGTCCCGGCGGTGCGGAGGAGGTGGGTAATGTGTTCGAGTTGAGAAAGGCTGCTCGGGTTGGAAAGGATATCTTCCACTCTGAGGGTGATGGTGTTGAGGTTGGGGATGTTGAGGGATCTTAGAGCCTGGTTGATGTGTGTTGTGAGGGAGTGGGCGGAGAGGATAGACCTAGAGATGGCATAGAAAGGGATGGTCTCGAGTTGACGCTGCGGAATGTTGGACGATGGCTTGATAACCTCGTTCCACGCTCCAGCGATGGCCTTGTCCAGATCCTTTCGCTGGGCTGGCTGTAGAACAACATCAACCGGGACATGCAGAGTGCTAGACTCCTTAGGAGGGAAAGGAATCTGCTTCACTGAGCGGCTGATCTCATCAGCGGATTGAACCATTGGCTGGTGAATCGTGTCTGCGTGCGTAAGAGTCTCCCAAGCAGCGACAAGAAGACTGAGACAAGACTGCACAAACGAAGTAGACAGACGCTCTTCAGAGTATTTGATCTCGAGCGTGACACGGTCAGCGCCCTCGACGGTCGAGCGGACAAACAAATGAGGAAAATCCTGCGCCGGAGGATCGACAGTCTTGTATGTAAACGTCATCCCATCAATGTTGAGTGTCGAAGATCCATCAAGAGGCGACTTGACATCGTGTTGCACAATGGTGCTAAATTGAGTACACGCCCTCCAATTGGTACATTCATTGACAAGCTCCTGGAAACCAAACATGTCAAAGCGAGCGTTGGACTGTCGCTGTTTCTGAACGCACGCCATGAGATCGAGAGGTGTGCTATGGATGGCAGGAAACTGTACCCGCACAGGGATGACGTTGGTCAAGGGGCCAACCATGCTGCTGAGATCCATGGCAAACGGAGGAGGCACGTTTTGCGTATGTATGACCTCGCCAAATAGCACGTCGTTGACGCCTGAGAGGGTAGCGAGAACAATAGCCCAGGCAGCTTTGAGGGCGGTATCGGGTGTCATGCCGTAGTCGACAAGACGGCCTTGAGAGGTGGTATGTTGAAGAGACTTGATCTGAGCCACGGCTGTTGGAGGAGTAGGTTTAATGTCATTGATAACGTTGGTCATGGAAATGTTTTCAAGCTGGCACTTCCAAAACTCCAAGCCCTGGTCACGGTTGATACGTGAAGCACGGGTGTACTCAAGGAAGCTTGATCTGGGAGTTGTGCTGGCGGCTCCCTCGTAAAGGGAAACGAGGTCCTGGACGATGAGATGTGACGAGGAGCTGTCTATCTGTGTCTTGCTCAGACGCATAATGAGCGTGCCCTGCTTGTTGGAATCGAGAAAGGTGAATTGAGTAGCAGGAGTCCTTGGGTCAAAAGGAAAGCTCTGCTCTTCCTTGACAATGGTCTCAGTCATCTTGTCGAGTTTGGACTCGCAGGGATATGTTCTAAAAGGGACCGGTGAAGCAAGATGGACTTGATAAACTCGATGTTCATGCGCGACAAATGCCGTTCTGAGGGCAGGATGCATCGCCGTGAGATCATCGCAAGCCGCCTCAAGCTTGGACAGCTTGAGAGGCCCGTTGAACTTGATGATCAGACAGACAATGTCAGCACGAGAGCTAAACATGCCCAACTCAAGACTTCGGATCTGCTGAGATGATGCCTCAGTTACGTCGAGAATATTCCGAGGCGAGCAGTTGAGCTGAGGTGCAATCACATCCTTGACAAGTGCGTTGTCGAACTTGTCCATCGAAAAGGCTAGATGCGACGGGGCAAACATGTCCAGAGTCTTCTTTGTGGGCTTGTTAGATGACTCTGCAGCTCGACACATGTCGGTGAGAGAGACCTCGTTCAAGATGTCAAGAAGAGAAACATGAAGCCCGTACTTTCGACACGCAATGACGACTTCAGTGGCGAGGAGCTTGTTCCCGCCGACAGAGAAAAAGTTGTCAGGACCTTTGATCTCGCCAGGTGGGATGCGTAGCACACCAGCCCAGATAGACCTCATGACCTGCTCCGGCCGCGTTAAAGGGAGAGGCTTCTGAGCGAGAACAAGACGCTGGATCTCTGTTGGGTTGGGGACCGTAGACATGGCGAGCAGTTCTTGACCGGATACCTGAGACACCATGCGTTGTAGCTTGCGGCGGTTGACCTTCAAGGATGTAGACACAGGCAGTTCCTTGACGGGAATAAAGATTGACGGGATGCAGTGTCGAGGAATTTTGGGGGTATGAGGACCCGGGTTCTCAATCGACTCGTCAAACATCTTTTTGGCGAGAAAAGTCCTCTCCTTGACACGCTCGCTAACATCGCAAAAACTCCCTTGTCCATGAAAAAGCGTCGGATCGAGTTCGATAAAGGCAGCGAGAAAAGGAGCCGAATCTCTAGTCCTGATGGAGTCCACCACAACATCGATGCCTTTACCGAGACATCGACGGATGTGCTGTTCTACCTCTGTCACATCGATTGTTGAGCCATCCACCACAATGTCGTCGCGAATGCTGGAGAGGAACTGGATGTTGCCGTTGTCTAGAAATCTCACACGGTGGCCCGTCTTGAGATATCGTGCTTTTTGCTTTTCTCCTTGATAGGGAATACTTGGAGCGACTAGTGGCCTGTCAAGAGCAAATCGATGAGGCGTGACGAGGGGGCTGTCAATGGCCAATTCGCCAATGGCACCAACAGGCATGAGTTTCTTTGGATCCTCAGGGTTAAGGACCCAAAAGCGACCTGTTACAGGCGGAGTGATGACGTTCAACGGGTTGTCCCTTGTGATCTCAGTGATAGAGATGCCAAGGGGGCAAATGTCCGGCGCCCCATAAGCAAGCAGAACATTGCGACTCTCCAACCAAGGTCCGTACGTGTCAGGATCCAGTTTCCGAGTTCGGAAGCAAACTGTCTGAAGAGATGGGACAGAAGCTGGAGCGATCCTCCGGGCGAGTATACCCGTCATGTACGACCACGTAACTCCCATACGTGCCATGATACCAGCGAGATCCTGGGCACGATCCTTTGCCGAGGGGATACAGATGCAACCACCGTGCACCAATGTGCCAAGAATCTCAACCAGTGAGATGTCGACGTTGAAGGCTGACAGTTGTAGGACTCTGCTGAAGCTGTCCAGCTTGAGAGCTTGACCCTGGCTCACAAAGATGGAGCATAGTGAGGAGTGAGTAAAGAAGATACTTCTTGAGGCACGAGGGCTGATGAAGACACAGGCAGCCTGTTCAGGACTGGCTTCTTGTGCAAGCGACGACATGTGAGGGGGCAGATTGGCAAAGAGAGTATCGTTGACAATGACCAAGTTGAGTACCATGGCGCTGAGGTCGCGCCATGCTGTCTCAGCTGCGAGAACAATATGAGGTCTCAGGTGATCGATAGTCGACTTGACTGTGGCGGGATCATGACAATCGAGGGCCACGAAGCTGGCACCAGCCTGCATAACAGCGAGGAGCATGACGGGAGCCCAGTGGTTCTTGTCCAGCACAACAGGCACAGCCATACCAGGACCAACACCAAGATTCACCAGATAGGTCCGTAACCTACTGACTAGCGTTGACAGTAGAGCGTAAGACATGTCTCCATCCCAGGAGCAGACAGCCAGAGCATCAGGGCGGGTGAGGCTGTGTTGCAGAATAACATCGTGGACGCAAGCCGAAATCTTGCGGGACCTCTGAGTCGACTCCCAATCGTTGACGACAAGCTGTGCGTAATGACGATCCGTAAAGAGGTCAATTTCATCAACAGAACTGTCCGGGTTCTCCATAATGCGTTTCAGAGCTGCCTCAAAGCTACTGATGATGCTTTGTGTCTGGTTGTGCGAGAGGTGTCGTGAGGTGAAGCTGACTTGGAGACGACCGTTGGCAAAGATTGCAGTGAGCGAGAGGTCGCAATCTGTTCTGCGTCCAGATGTCACAGGAGAAAGGACAAGGTCTGCTGCTCTGCGGGTTTCCAGCGGGTTGCTCCCAAAGGGGTCAGAGTCTTGAAAGAATAAGCATGTGTTGAAGAGCTTTTCCTTCATCCGCAGAGCGTGTTGAATCTTGGCCATTGTGACATTATCGTGCTTGCGAGAGGTGACGAACGATTCTCCCACAGACGCAAGGCAAGCCCCGATCAAAAAGTCAGGGCTAACCTCGATAGAGCACGGCAGAATAGTAGCGAAGCTGCCCACGACCCGATCGATACCATCAAGGAGCTGCTCATCTCGCCCACTAAACTGATATCCAAAGGTGACATGGTCTGCACCCACAAAGGAACGGAGGACCAACGCCCAAGCAAGCTGTACGACAGCGTGTGGCTCGACGTGCTGTTGTGCGCAAAAGGCTTGGAGTTGAGGCCGTGTGACGTCGAGGGTATATGACTGAGATTGGAAGGTGTCTCCTGAAGAGGGCGATAGGCGAGGGAACAAGCATGGCCTTGCGTGCGACAAACCAATCTTCCAAACTTCCATACTGTAGGCCGTGTCGGTGGAGGAGACGTGGTACAGGTACTTGCGGTGGAGGGCTTCGTTGTGTGTCGGTTCTTCGCCCGAGTAGACTCTGCTCAACTCTGTCACTAGTAGATCGAGACTCGCCAACTGTGGCCGTTAGCAAGTATTCAACACTTGAACAATATGGGTTAACAAACATCGCAGATTGCCTGACTGGTATCCAACCTCACCAACGTCCTATCAGGGTTATGACACACTGAAAGACGATGACGTGGTTCCGTCAACGGCATATTCAACTCTGGCAAAGTCGAGAGGGCCTCATCAGGGTCTATCGATTCGATAAAGAGCATACTCGGCGATGCCTTCTTCAAAATGACCTGATCAAACAGTCCCTCCCGAGATACTCCATCAATGAAGATGCTCCGCAAAGCCGGCTTGTTGGTCACAATAGCCTCCCAAGCAGTGCACAGTCGTGCAGTATCGATCGAACTCCCCTTTCGTGCTCTCAATTCGTAAACGGCGTGTACATTAAACGTGTCGATATTTTGCGTTTGGGCAATGAGAACCTCTTGCTGGGCTGGCGTCACGGGGTAGATAGTCTCAATGTCCCTCACATTCGGAATAGGAACGCCTGCGAGTCGATCGAAAGTGAGTCTAGCGAGAGCTTTGTAAGATGATCTCAGTAACGGGGCGTCGGCTAGAGTAAGCTCGGGTTCGTGGTTCTGCAGTTTCCCAATAGCTTCCAGTACAAGACGCTCAAAGACCTGCACCCAAGTTTCGATCTTGTCCTGGTACTTGGCTGTCTTGTTGTACGTAAAGTCCACCTGTGCTCCCGAGGCGTCCATCAAGACAGAAACTTCGAAGAGGGCTATCCTGCCCACTTCAGAGCCTGCCTCAGAAGTGAGAGAAGCCGTCTTCTGACCTGGCGCCATCACCGGCTCCAGGAGTCCGTTCTTTCGTTGAAGCTGCTCTGCCGTATCCGCACAATTAAAGATGACTTCCACCGGGAGACTTGCTGCCGCGCCTTTCGAGGTGGAAAACTCGGCTGCAAAGTAGGGAATGCCTTCTCTAGGGACGGTTCGGCGCGTGTCCTTGATAAGCTTGATGGCTTGGATTAGATCGATTGTCGAGTCGAGGAGGACACCAATGGGACAAAGCGAAGCAAACCATCCGGCTGTGTCCATTATGTCGAGATCTCCATCAACAGCGCCTCGACCGTGTTCCTGCTTCCATAACGTCGGGAGGGCTCTGTCGGGGAACATGTGAGAGAAAGAGAGTAGCAGCGCTGCGAGGAGAACATCGGCCGGTTCTGTCCGCAAGACGTCCGCGGATGCATTCTTCAGGATGTAGACTAGTTCCGGCGTTAGGGAAAAGGAAGAATGTTGGGTGTTGCCGTAGGTGTTGACTTCTTGAGTCAAATTCCAGTATTCCAGGTCGGCGGATAATACTTCGAAGGGAAGTGTCGGCTCGAATAATCGTTGACTCATTTCGTAGTTTTGGTATTCGATCCAACGGGGAAAAGATGTTGATGGTTTGGATAGAGAAGTGCCTCGTTGTAGCAGCTGATCGAGATCGTGGATGATGGTGCGCCATGATAGGGGATCGACGATCAGATGGTGGGCCGTAAGATGTAGCATCTGCTTGTTCTCGTTTTGAATGTGTTGGACAGCAAAGACGGGCCCTTTGGTAGGGTTAATAGCAGCCTGAGCTCCCTCCACCAAACCCCGTATCTCATCATCGTCAACATCAGTGTGGTGAGCGAACCGGTATGAGTTTGAATTCGCAGGAACAGTAACCTGAAGCCACTCCTGAAGAACCGGTCTAAAACGAGCTCGAAGCATCTCATGCCTAGCGACCAAAGCCTCAACAGCTTTCTCGACATGAGACGACTTAGCTCCACCTCTTACTCTGAGCATGACGCTCCGCGTATACCGACATTCTGGCTCAGCGATTGACTCGCCCTTTCGTTTCAAGGCCTGGAAGTAAAGCTGCTGCATCGGCGAGAGGGGGAAACAAACTGTCTCACCCAGCTCCTCAGCATCGTGGACCACTAGCATCGACTTTCGCGATTCGGCCCACGATTGCACCTTTTTCCGCCACTTGCCAGGACTGATGTCCCTCCGCCGTCGAGGCTCAGCGACCTGTATCCTCATAACTTCTTCGTATGTGGAATTGCTGATATCCTGAGCCCACACCTGTAGCCGTCGCGCGTCTGGCTCTTGACTATCGGTAAAGGGCATATACGCGAGAGGAATCCAAATCTGCGGCCGTCGCGCGTCAGCAGCCCACTCCTGAACCGCTATCCGTAACGACTTCATCTCCTTTCTCTGCGCTTCCATCTCCCTCCTCGGCGGCAACGTGATCTCGTCAACTTCGGATCCTGCTGCACTACCATTACTGGTTGCGATGCTGAGAAAGGCCACCAGCTGGCCGTCAAAGAGCCCCGCCTTGGGCGTCGCGAGGCACACATTCTTAACCTTGGGAAAAGACCTGAGGAGACCGTCAAGACTAGACCTGATGGGTTTTATCGAATCGTCGTCAGTGGACACGGAGTCGTAGCTAGACATGGAATCTGCCCACTTGCGACTCTTTGGCGAGAATACGTCATCATCGGCCACAGGACTTCGAATCGAATCTTCCGAGCTCAACGACGAATTGGTGGTGGAATCAAGAGGTAGAGGATCAGGAAAGGCCGTTATCCGCGTCTGCAGCTCAGCGAGCGTGGGACAATTCAAAACATCCTCGCTCTTGACGTCTATGCCCCTCCTCCTGCAGGCCAGCCGCAGAGCTTCCGCCTTGGTCTCGTCGCCGCCCAGTTCGCTAAAGGAGTCGTAGAGGAGGATGTCGTCTCTCGAGATGTTGAGGGTTTGGGCGACGGCCTGGATGAGGCGCTCCGGAGGGGGTTGGCTGTGCTGTTGTGAGAGTGGCTGCTGCTGTTGTTGCTTCCCGAGAGACATTTTGAGCAATTGTCGCGGGTCGGGTTCCGGGCGTTACGGCATGTCTCTCGAATCTGACGACAGAAACAACGTCAGGTTCAATTCAGTAAAAAAAAAAAAAAATTGTCGCCAAACAAGACAAAAAATCAATTAAAGTAAATACATCAGTCGCCGGGACCGGCGTGGTTCACGGGCGCTGCCAGACCAGACCCTTAAGTAGGTACCACGCTCTCGGTTGCTGATGGATCACGGCGCGGCATGGGACCCTTCCCCCCTTGCGGGTCCCTTTGACAGCGCCTCGTCGTCCTCCCCCCAGGGAAGGATTGGGGGCTAAAAGAGACAGGGGAATTCTCGCTCAGCCTTTGTTTGGTCTGTTCGGGTCGGGTACTTGATCCGCCCTCCATTTAGACGCTGTTCTTGTTCTTTAATCTCAAGTCCGAGGTGGCGTGCGTTGAGTGCGAGGTAAGGAGAAGTCTTGTTTACACCGCCAACATGCATCTTATTCTCATGTAGGTACATCTGCTTCTGTTCAATGTCACTGCGAGTAATATAACGACACACATGAAAATAGGGACTCAATGACGAATTCAGAGATTATATGGCTGATCACCTTCTAACCAAGTTGGGCGAGATGAATCGTGAAACCCAGACCCAACACCAACACTAGCAGATGCCCTCAAGATGCGAAAGCGGTCGTGATTTTGCGAGCTCTGGCGCCACTAAACAACCCGTACATCCGGACTATGACTATTCAGGAATACTCTTGATGCCTCACAATAAGATCAACAGCCATGTAACCACAGCAAATTATTCAACGGATGCTAGAATGGCCTCTCTTGTAGGAGGGGATCCACGACTTGGAGTGTATCATCCATCCCTGCCCATCGTATCACCCCATGCCTCAAAATCCTCTCACTCTAACAAGAAGAAACCCTCCACGTCAATTGTTCATCTGAATCATGCTCATCTCCCCCTGCCGAGCTATTCCAGGAACTTTGGTGTGTTACTCCACACGGTAGTGACTTTTTTACGAACAGCCCTATGCCCATCTTTCGAAATTACGCGCCTGCAACCGCAATTTTTCTTTTTTAACGTTCTGACTGTTTAATTCCGTTTCTGCTTACCGGATTGCATGGCATGTCAGCTTTCCCCCTGCTTTCTAGGTTTTCCTAATCCGGATACATCTTTCATCCCCTGCATTAAAATCGAATCCTCCCTTCTTTTGTCTTCTTCCTTTGACTGTGAAATCACCAGATAACATCATGTCAATCATCTCGTATTCATATGAATAAACTTTAAATCCAAAACACATCCCACTGCTCGCTCTCTCCATCACTGACAAGGCCTCGTCTCAAGTTTGGTTGATCCCCTCCTCCTACAGGGATGCCCTCTCGGCTACAAGCGAAATGGGACTGGGCCGCACACGTGCCTGCTAGTGCTCACTCTCGAACAAAATGAAATTCCCCATCCTGTGCTTACTGTATAACATGATTCGCAAGCCCTGCGTCAGCTCAGCAGGCAGGGCCAAGCAGGTAGGGCGAGTCTGTGTGTGTACGCTTTCAGAAACACCCAGCTCAACTTATGGAGACGGGAACGAACGGAAACGTTTTGCGGTGAGATTTTAGATCTACCGGGCGCTTAGCTTAATGATCCGTCACTTCTCTGGGCGACTGTTTAATTTAAATTTCACTCTTACGCGTTTATACGGATCCTGCGCGGTTGTGAATCTCGCGTGTCTGGGGCTGAGTCTCTCCAGACGTCAGATACAGCCATCTTGACTTGCGGGGGATAAGACAGGGATAACCTCGTTGGAAGCGACGTTGGTAAGCTGGGCCTCATCTCTAACAGGGATAAACATGTATCAACACATTCACTTTGGCCAACTTGACCGTCAGCTTCATCAAGCAGCCTCACGTCTCTCAATGCATCAATTCTACGTAAAGCGTATCCCTACCCAGAACATCCCCGTGTAATCGTACAGCAGCTCCCATCATTATGACCCTCGGATTCTTGAACCAAAAACCCTACCTACAATCCCATCCCATCCGTGTCTATGCCCTTCCGCGTAATCTGGTATCGTAGTCCTTCCATGCCTAAACCACAACCTCGTCGTCATCGTCGGGGTCCTCGATGCTCGTCCTTCGCTTGGCTTCCTTGACCTCCACCGCCTTACTCACGCCCTCGCCTGTCTTGTCATCGCCATTGTCGTCATCGTCGTTGGCTGTTGACTTGCTTCCCTCCTTCTCCTTTTCTGCCTTGGAGAGTCCAAATGGCCAAAGACCGCTGAGTCCTCTCGTTGACCCCTCCTTTGCCGGGTTCACCGCTAGTGGCCTAAATACCATCCTCTGCTCGTTATCCTCGCCAGCTCGGTCATCTTCTGCCATGGCAAAGTCTCCAAACTCGTCGTCATCATCATCGTCACGCTCATCGTCAGATTCGTTACCATCAAGTTTGCCTCCCCGGTCTCTCACAACATCCCGCCACCATGCGCCCTTTCCTATGGACTGCTGGTCGTCATCGTCGAAATCCTCTTCCGTATCCGCAAAGGGATCCGTGGGGTTGTCGTCGTCATCATCGTCATCGTTACTTAGGTTTCCCGATGATTGTGCCTGGCTGTTCTTCTGGTGCATCGCCAACCGCGCTGCCAGTTGCAGCCGAGCTCGAGAAGGGGGAATGTTCAACGGAGGAGGTGGTGGAGGAGGAGGAGGGATCGATGGCGGCTCCATCGACCCGGCCGAATTGTTCAGGGGGTCCGTATAAGCTCGGAACTGTGAGTCTTGGTCAGTACAACGCCCTTCAGTTATCAGCGACACTAGAGAATGTGAGCCTGGCATCGGCATGGGCATCCGTGAAACTCTGGCATCGCAGCATCATCCCCCGTTCCATTTCTTTCCTCTCCGTAGCAACATGCAAATCCTAACACTTGTCTCCGTTGCCAATATCTATACATAACCCAGCTTCTGCAATCCCTTACATGACAGCTCTACCTTCTCCATCCGTCCACCTAGTCTAGTAGCCCACAACGCCTGGTATCATATCTCAAAATCTTGCCGTCGTCAACAGTCTCATGAGCTCCTCAACTTCAATGTCCTCGAGTGTCTCGAGGTCGTCGAGAGTTGGCTCGTCATGACTGTGCATGCCTCGCGAAGGGACTCGAGTCCTCGTGCGTGGCCGATTGAGTGTCCCCCAACAGGATGGGCCCTCCTAGGGGTTTCCTGCTGGCTTCGAGACATGCTCAACCTGCTCAGCATGCGGATCTTCTGAGTCGCGCCGTCCATCCCCGTGTAACGGAGCCCCAGAGTTACCCCAATCCGCAGGTGAAGTCATTGTAACGTCCAGTCGGTCATCATCGTCCGGAGAATCCGCTCGCATAGGCTCAGGAGAACCCATGATGACGTCTTCAGGGGAGTCCACTATGCCAGGATATCCAGGGATGCCCCCTTCGCCAAAGCCTTCAGCAGAAACACCACTCACCTCAGAATTGACATCTTCCTCATCTCCATCTCCGTCTTCGTCTTCCTCATCACTGCTGCTGCCAAAGCCAGACATCAACGTGCCGGCGCTGATGGTAAAGGGTCCGATCCCGTTCCCACTGTCCTGGTTCAGCTCGATACCGCCGTTGAGACCGGCTTCGGCCAGGGCACTGGAGCCGGCGCCCGAGTTTCCACCCAGACCGGACAGGCCCACGCCACCGAGGTTGCCGCCCATGGCCCGGTTGCCCATAGCGACCTCTGGCCGGACGCCGCCGAGGATGGCATTATCCCTCTCGCGGGTTTCGGCGAGCGCCCCCTCCACGTAGTTGATCCATTCCTGGCTCATAACTCGGTCAAGGACCGTTTCCGAGAGCAGTTCCGGAGGGTGCCGCTCAGTGAACTTAACAACCTCCTCGGCGATCAGCGTGAGGTGACCCATGTAGCCCATTCGGGTCTTGGTCTTGGCCTGAGACTCATCGCTAGCCTGCTGGCCGTTGATGATGGCACTTGTAACATCGGCCGCCTCAAACAGAGACACGGCCAGGTTGGGGTTAAACCCACGGTCCATGGGACCGTTAAAGACCTGCTGGACAATATCATACACAACGTTGTGCAGGAAGTTGTTCCAGGGGTATGCAAAGAAGAAAGACTATGTGGGTTAGCACAAGCTCAGTGATAGAACGAGGGATGCTTACAAGAATAGTCGGTACAACGCGATACTCGACAAACTGCATCTTCAAAAAGTCTCCGACAACGGGGTCAATGCCAGCATCCTGCTCAGCAAGTTGCTCCCCAGCTGTCTCGTCTCCAGTTTGCTCCTTCTTGGCCTCAGTAATAGACTCATCTGCTAGGGTACGTTGAGACTGAGCTTCAGCCACCTGAGGGGGTCGGTCGGCACCAGACTCAGGTGCGGGAGGAGCCGAGAAGAGGGGTGCAGGAAGATCCTCAGGGTGAGGCGAGAAACTCCGGGCCTTGGATTCGTCCTTTGCCGACGCATCGGTCGACTCAGGCTTGGTGGTATCAGGCTCAGAGGGAGCCGGGGTGAGCATTACCGAAGAGTCAGAAGCTTCGTCCTTGGCAGCTGCGTCGGTATCTTGCGTCTTTGCATCCTCTGGCTTGCCGCTTACTTCCTTTGCTTCAGGCTTCTCAGTCGACTCAGCCTTGGCCGGCTCTTCAGTCGCAGGCTCAGGAGCCTTGGGCTTTGTAGGTGACAAAGGCGCAACAACCAGATCAGGCTCGTCGAAGCGGGTACCCTTGGTCTTGCTTGCTTCGGCGCCTGGTGTAGGGCTGAGTGGTTCGTCCACAAAATCGTCCTCATCCTTACCAGAGAATGATGTGGTGGAAACGGGGGGAATATCAACCTCAGCCTTGACAAACTCATGAGAAGTATCCTCGCTCATCTCCTTACTGGGCTCAACCTCCTCAAAGCCATCATCATCTGCGTTGGTAACCTCCAGACGTCGGCCTTCCTCGGGTGCGGCTCGTCGCATAGTCAAGTCGTCGGTGGAAGGGTCCTCCTCCTTCATCGGGCCAAGCTTGCCCTCGATCCGTAGACGTTGTCGCTCTGTATCACGAGTGGCAATCAACTCCTCCGAGCCCGGCTCGTTGAGCAGACCCATGTTACTACAATGCAACAGCTCGGCCATGAGTTCGCACGTCTTGAAGCGGTCGAAGCCGAGCGGTTCCAGCTTGGCACCAAACGTAGAGTTAATCTTGTCCTTCTGTGAAGGAACGTCCATGATCAAGCTCATGAACTTGGGCACATTCTCGGCAAACAGGCGGAGAAGTGTGCCTAGATAGATTGGGTCGCGGCTGGAGGGCACAGCACTGGCCTCAGTGCCCATATCCGGATCATAGTCAGAGTTGTTCTTTCGAATCACCTCAATTATGATGCCGACACCGACGGTAAGAGGGTTGCCACCGCCGAGCATGTAGCCGATGAGCTGCTCGATGCATGGTTTGGAGACGAGCTGGCGAGTAAGCTCGTTGGGTCCAATGCACTGCTGCTCGTTCTGGGAAGCATTCGCCGAGATGGTGATGATGGCCTTGATGAAGTCACCAGCAGCCGTCTGGACAACCCAGTTGTTCTCGGGGCTTAGACAGGAAAGGAGGGTCGGGATGATGTCTTTGGAGTATAGCCACTATGTAAGAATAAAAGTTAGCGCTTCGTTCAGGGAATCGGTCCTATCAAAGTGGGTGCGCATACCTCGACAACACCCTGGCCACCCTCATTACGGTCCAAGGCAATAATCTTGAGCAAGAGGTCCATGATCATGGGACACTCGACATGCCTCAGCAGGTTAGGGACGGCATCTGACAGGCTCATCAAGAGCTCCATCATATCCTCGGTCTTCTTCTCAAACAGAGACTCATTGACCTTGGTGAAGTAGCTGGCCTGGAGGGGGTCGAGCGGGGCAGGGCGGGACAAGAACTTCCAGAAATCGCGTATCAATTGGCGGTTCTCGGCCAGGGCCTCATAGATGGACCAGGTATCGGAGCTGAGAATCTCGCAGGCCACAAAAGCGTAGCGGTTGCGCTTCTTTTCCTGCTCCTCCTCATCATCGTTGCCGGGGTCGGTGGCGCGGGAGGATGCGCGCGATCGCGAGAAGGGCAGCAGGCGGTTCTTGGCCTTGTCTTCCTCGTCGACGGGCTCCTCGGGGGTCTCGACCATCTCCAACTTGGGAGCGACGACGTACTCTAGAAGGTTCTCGAGAACATTGTCGCCGCGCAGGTACTCGATGAGCTTGGAGTTGTGCTGCTTGAGCTCTTGGATCAGATCGCTCTCGTCGAGCAGCTCCTCGAGGGTAAAATCGGGCTTGTCGAGGATAGTGTCGATGGTGGATATGTTGGCGTAACCGCCAAACCTCCAAAACATGGTGACGAAGGTATGCCGCGGCGCCGGACTCGCAGCACCGGGGCGTTGGGCGTGAGGGTTGAAAGATGGATGTGGAGGTGAGGATCGAAATGGATCATGTAATCAGGACGAAGTCGGGCATGCGGGCTCGTGGTGCGGTGGTGTTGAGCGGGAGCGGGTCGGCGGGTGGAGGGCCAGTCAGAGTCCTAGATCGACAGGAAACCTAGCCAAACAGCGGCGGCGGGCGGAGGATTTAGGGGCGGAATCGAAGGTTATGCGATGGATGGACGAGAGGCGCTGCTTCAGTGGCATTCCCGGAATGCGTAGAGGCGCAAGGAGAGGACGTCGGTATCGCTCAAGGAGAGAGAGAAGCCGTGTCGCACCAAGAATCGGATGGCAATAGGCGACAAGCCAGACGGAGGGAGGGTAGAAGAGAAGGTGGTGGTTGTGGTGGTGCGGTGATGTCAGGCTCTCACTGCAAGAGAGAGGAGCTGGCTGGCTGCTGACTCTGACTGACCTGAGGGGGAGGGTGAGAGAGAGGGTTAGCGAGCGGCAGCGGCAGCGCGCCAACGACCTAACATCCACTGTGTGGCAGCAGCGCAGGACACGCACACCCGACGGGCACACACGCACACACACAAGGCAGAAACAAGAAAATCAACGGGTTCGATCCTAACCCAGAATAGAGAAGGGTTCAAACGCACGCACGCGACACTGCGGCTGAGGGAAATTGGCACAGGACAGCTTCAGGACGGGGAGTTTGCGGCGGCTACAGCGGTTGGCTGGTGGATGGCTGCAGGAGAGCTGACGCCTCGACTGAGATTTGGCGGCCTCAGGTTGATATTCTGATGAAGATAATGGACATATCCATTAAAGGACTCGACGGCCTCTGCTATCTCAAAATCATCCAGCTCCTTCATCACTCAACAGGCCGCTTGCGTGGACGAAACATCCAGCGTTTCCAAAAGCGTACACCGAAAACAGTAGCCGCCTTGTGCGCATCAGCCCAAACGCATGTGCGCCAGTGGGGGGCAACAAGCAACCTATGGAGCCCTTGGGGCAAAAAGGGGGAACAGACGACGACGGGAACGGCAAAGGCTGTAATTAACAGCTGCAGGTTTGAATTACAGACCAGCCGATACCATGTGCATAGCCGATGAACGAGTGTTTGTTTACAAGACCTGGGGCTGTTATTGTTTCGGGTCACACAAGTTGCCATGCCAGCTAATTGAACGCCAGAGCTGAAGCTGGTTCACGTGGGTTGCGTCTTATCAACTGAGACAACTCAGTCAGATGTCAGCTTGAATAATAATGAGCGTCAGATAACAATAGCTTTACTCGACGACATGGCCAAGAATAGTCACACTCAACCATGACCCAAGATCTAACCAGATCTGCTTCTGCACCACTCATCACACCAAACATCTACTATCCATCTAATCCAAGAAACGCCCCCCGTGTGCCCTCCATCTTCCCCGGTCCCGGGCCATCTCATCACGGACCGCCTCGTTTCTTACTCCATGCCCCCCCCAACCCTGGACTGCCACGTTTTTTCCCGTGTCCGCGCCATCGCTGCAATCGATAATGCTGAGTGGATGCACGCGACAACCTGGATCTCGCGTGGCGCCGCGTTGTCTTACTCGAGTGATACTAAACCTCGGCACGGGTGAATTCTGCGACAGGATGGCGTTTATAATTAAAGAATCATTCATCAGTTCTTTTGCCAATATCCCTCTGTTTCGTTTAGTTAGTCAAGCTGTTCACCCTAGTTCCTTGAGCAAACCCTGCTGTATCAGAGGTTCAGCCCTGAAGTTATCCTGATCAAGATGATGTGCGAGTCCAGGGTAGAGCAAGAAATGAGGCAACCATTCATCATGGTCGTCATTGTTTCACAGCATACTGCCATGCCATGTAGGGTTATTGGATCATGCACTTCATCGTAGTAAGAAACTTTAATTCGATAGGATAACTAATTTCAGCAAGCAGTTTTTAATACTCTAAAGAGTGTAAGTACAGAAACGTTCTTCTAAGAAGTAGAAACCAAGATCCAACAAGCCCAACTTCAACATCATGTGTCTTGACGAGCATATCCCATTTGTTTAACCAGTCTTGGACAGCTTAGTTTCCGGAACACCATTGAAAGCCAGCAAGTTGGGGCTTCCAGTGCCCCTATTAGCCACAACGTTCTTTGTACCCAGACTCTTGATCCTCTTGGTCACATCAGCCGGCGTCGGCAGCTTCTCCAAAGCCATCAGATACAGCGCCAGACCCGCGACATGAGGACAGGCCATGCTCGTCCCGCTGATGGTCTCTACCGCGGTATCAGTACCAATCCAGGTACTCACCACGTCGACGCCCGCAGCAAAGATATCGACCACGGCGCCGTAGTTGGACCAGCTTGCGCGCACGTTGTTTCTGTCGACGGCGGCCACGGTGATGGCGTTGGGAGCCGAGGCTGGGGAGACATCGCGGGCATCTTTCTCTTCGTTGCCTGCTGCTACAACTGTGAGGATACCTGCGCGGTAGGCATTCTCGATGGCCGCGTTGAAAGCCGGGGAGCGTCCGCCGCCAAGAGACATGGAGACGACTGAGTTCTGGGCGCGGCCGGGAGTGTTGGTGATGTTGGTGACGGCCCACTCGAAGCCGTCGAGAATCACATCGGTTGTTGACTGTTGAAATTAGCAAGGCGTTAAGATATGCTGGAGAGTAAAAGAAACTTACACCGCTGTCATGAAAGACCTTGACGGCAATCACGCTGGCGTTCTTGGCCACACCAAACTCCCTGCTGGCAATGATACCTGCGCAGTGCGTTCCATGACCATTCGCATCGATAAACTCAGTGCGAGGCAAGGCGTTGTATCCAAGATGAGCCCGCCCCTCAAACTGGGTATGGTTGCAGTTGACGCCAGTATCGAGAACGTATGCCCACGTGCCATTCCCGGAAGAGTTGTCGTAGCGATACTCGTGCCAGTTGGGAGTGCGATGCGAGATGGACCCAAGACCCCAGGGCGCTGGACTCTGAGTGATGACTTGCTGGTAGAGTTCAAACTTGCGGACGGGCTCGACAGCGATGACCTGTAGATGTGAGACTGCCGAACAAACACTCTTGGGTGTAGAGACTTACATCGTCACTGGCCTTGATCTCCTTGATAGTCTCCTTATCAAATTCACCAGAGTACCCCTTGAAGTTGTCGCTCCAGATCTTTTCGACACCATTCTCATCACGGCGGTGCAGACTGCGCTTGTGAGTGTCCTCAACCCACGAGAGATGGTGCTCGATCTGAACCTCGACGATCTTGGGCTTCAGGGTGATGATGTACTTGCCCTCGACTACATCGGGATCTTTGGATCGAGGGTTTGGGGCGGCGAAGACCACGGGGAGAAGGGCCAAGATGAGCTTGAGGGAGAGCATGTTGTTGATGGAAGAGAATGTGACTGTTGTGATGCTGTTGGGAACTGATGATGATATTTGCTTAAAGAGACGAGGAGTACCCCCTTCTTATAGGATTATTGCCTTCGTCATGACATTTATTGAAGCCTACGATCTTACAAGTTGACAGTACGAAGACTCCTGGTCAGAGGCCTCATCCTCTGGCACCGTGTACACAAAATCTCCTCATGTCTCCGTTCAACTCGCACACCCGCGACGATCTCAATTACTATCAACTACCAAACCAACACACGGCGACCCCGTCGTGACATCTACAAGTGACAGTTCGTGAATACTTCCATCATCTTGTCCACGTTACACCCGTCTCAACATCACCTCCGAGTCTCCGGACCCGAACGACACGTTTTTCACGTCAGACGACAATTTCCACATGCGCACTTCAATGCTGGATCTTGAGCAACAGAGAGAAATGAGACATGTAAGCCAGAGGAGCTTGGACAGAATTTCTGTACCTGCAGATGTAGTTGACGCCACTCTTCCGCATATCGACAACGCCCATGTTGGACCAAAAAGCCACCAGCGTCGATCAGATTCGTTTATGAAGATGACTCGACATGAGAAAGCTGAACAAGACAATGAGAAAAGAGAATTTTCCATGGAAGCTGGAACTGGGTCTGATAGCTCTCGTTTACGCCACCTCTTAAGAGGCGTTGGTAAAGGGCCTTGTGGAAGCTAATGGCGAAGAACCCCTATTTTGCACCAACTCCTCGGATCAACCTCGTGTGTTGCCCCAATGTATCAAACAGCCAGAGGCAAATACTCGGACAAGTCGCTCTACGGAAATGCCGAAGCTGAGCAGAGTCAAGGCAATGGTACTGAGACAGGAGGCGAACAGTTGCGCGGATCATCAACCGCGTTCTCTCGGAGAACCCCTATTTCTTGTTCTATGACTTGGGCATAGTTCTACCAACATGATTGATACCACCGAGACAATGGTCTCATGCCCTCCTCGGCCCTGAAGCCAGCGATGAGGGCCGTCTATCATGCTCCCGCAACCGCCTTGGCCATCACCCGTAGTCCCTTGTCAAACTCAGACTTTACGGATCTCATCTCGGCGACCTCTTGGGGCAAAACACCTCTCCACCATCCATACCACTCGGCTACCTCGCTCAAGTCAGCCTCGTCCAGGGTGAGCCACTCGGTCAACTTCTTGTGCCACATGGGGAACAAGTGTTGCATGAGCACCTCGGCGATGACCCGTCTACCCAGCATGGGCGTCCACTTCAGGATTCCCGTCAGCACCGGCAGGTAAGGCTCCTGATCAGCAGGGTCCACGCGGAAATTCCGGCGTAGGTACTTGCCCATGGACGGCAGGACGTGCGACATGACAAGCGGACGCCACTGGTCTCCAAGAACACCCTCCCAGTCGGTGAGCCCTGGGAAAAGGCCTCGCTCAAACTCCCATACATCGATGAGTTGCCTGAACTTTCTTCTGACATCGGCCACAAGACCAGTGCCCTTGGGGTCCAGATGATATGATGGCAAGTACTGAAGCCAGGGGAACAGCCAAATATGTGGGAGATGGCTTTGACGCCTCTTCTTTGGGTTCCAATCCGACACTGCCGTCTCCAACTTTCGAGCGATGTTGTCGATGAACTGCGCACGGATGAAGGGAGGTAGAAGATTATCCCAAGCTTCCATTATACCGAGCATGGGTGTTGGGTCAAGAACATCCCAAGATCGGACCGCAGCGAGGGCTTTGGGAAGCCAGTTCTTGTACATCATACTCTCGTATGGAGTTGTAGACTTGTGATGGCGGCGATAAACATCGTCTTCATTCACTGCTGATGACTGCCACTTGCCCAAGGATTGGCTGTCTGATTTCGTCGGCATAAATAGGGGTAGTAGGCCTTTGAGCTCTGAAGCGAATCGGGTAGGCTCCTTCAAGGGATCCCACTCTGCCTCCCGAAGGAACGGATGGATGGCTGCAACTGCAATGTCGGTAATCTCGGCGGATGCGGTTTTGAGTTCGAGGGCCTTCTGTAGACAGCTGATGACCTGGTCCCAGTCGGCTGTTGCAAGTTCTCCGCTGACAAGTTGCGAAAATACCTGCAACCTCTCAAAGTCTGACCGTAGATCGTCCATCTCTTGTTCCTTCTCCTTCAGCTCCAAGTCGATCCATGTCTTTCTCTCCTGCAAACTCTTCCACTCGTCGGAAAAGGCCAAGAGATCTGCCTGAGCTCTCTTGACCAACTTTCTTGCCTCGATAACCTCTGAAGACTCTGGTGTCGCCGTACCCGTAGTTGGTGTCATGATGCCGCTTGTTGATGTCAGCATCTTGCTACCCGGCCCTGTCATGTCGAGGATCGGGGCGAATGCATCTGGGATGTGAAGGCCAGGGGCAGTGGCCTTGAGCTCCTCTGCAGTCAGGTACTTTGGTTTCTGACGTCGCGGCGTACTAGCTGCGCTGTCGAATGCAGCCCCGAGTGACTTGGCCTTCGCCTTCTTCCGTCTCTTCTTCTTTTCCTCCTCGTCAGAATCGACCACAACTTCGCCTCGTAGCTGCGCTTGTCGCTTCTCCTCTTGACGTTCTTGCTCCGACTTTTCCTTGACAGCGCCTAGACCTCTGCCTTGTGGACGAAGGTGTGCCTCAATGATGATATTTCGTCCCTGACTTTCTTTACCCAGACCCTGCCCCTCCTTGTAACCCATCTTTGCCATCATTCGAGCACCGAAAGACTTGGGATTGACCTTTCCCTTAGCACCGAAGGCGCTCGGTTGAGGCTTGTTACGTGGTGTTGGAGAGGCATCATTCTGTGGGTTCTTGAGCACCGGCTCGTTCGCAGAGGATGGAACAAAGCCCATGCCGATGGGATTCTTTCCATCAAAACGGGTTCGAAAGGTTGGGAATGATGGTGCGTCGGCGCTCCCACTTCGACTCGAGTTTTGCGTATCGTCGTTGCGCCCGAAACCTCTTGCTGCGCCAAATCCAAGTCCTACACCGCGCGCTTCTTCCTCGTCCTCGTCGTCATCTTCGTCCATGGCATTGCCTCCTAAAACTGGTCGATTGTCTTCGGAATCTTCGTCTTGTGCATCTTCTTCTTTGTCGCTGCCCGCGCCCGTTGATACGAAATTCATGCCTTTGTTCCTCAGGGTTGTCCTCTTCCATTTCCTGGCGGGGCCATCGTCCTCGCTGTCGGAGCCAAAAATACCCAGTGCTGCCTTTTCCTTATTGTTGCCTCCAACGCGCCGCCGTTTCCGAGGGTTGAAGTCTCCAAAGTCGTTGTCGGCGTCGAGTCCAGGCGCGAGGTACTCGTCTTCGGATTCAGACGCGGAGGAGGAGTATTCTGCGGCGGCGGCTTTAGTGAGTTTTGAGGGATCGAATGACGATCGCGTAGACCCATCCATGATGGAAATATTGAAACGGAACGCCCGCGATGTTGGTGATACGTGTGTCTAGTGCGAAAGCACACAATTAGTGGTGTTGAAGAAGGACCCGCGACGCGAAAGGCAGGAGCATCGGCCAAGCTTGAAGCTCAGACATGACGATGCTTGCTAGAAAATTGTTATCTTATCTATGCGCACGTGACTGCTGCCTGCCAGGTATCGCCTCCATCACCAGTTTGAAGAGCACAATATTGGCTGATGACCAGACATTACCTATTTTTGTCAAGGCAATATGGGAACTTCAATACTTGGTCATAACATTTTTGCTTATATACTGCTTCTCCATTTGCTTGTGCTTGGCATAACAGTCTTTGTCGATATCTATCAGCAATGTGGCAATCATCAACATGGGCTGTCTGACAGCCAAGGGTCCCTGGAATTCGGATATGGGGCCTCATCAGCCACGTCAACAGCTAGATGAATATCTTTGCCACGCAATTGAAAGCAGGGCGAGATGCAAGTATGAAACTTGCGGAATCCTTGATTTGATATAGATTGTAGACGTCATCCAAGTCGTCCCTCGAAGCGTTCCGAAAGATATGTGTCGCGTGGAGGAATGATATGGATATAATGGGTAATTGTGGCTGAGAGGTTGAATCGCCTAGGCTCCTACGCCTGCAACGATACAATCATGTATTTCCAGTCGGATAAAGACCCGAGCCCGATATTCTCTTCATATCAGCTATTCCCACCAGTTCACATACATATTCCCTGCATCTCAAGCATAATGCCCTCGACATTCGCATTGTTGACGTTCGCCGATCCTTGCAACGGTGGGTGTGGCTGCGTCTGTTTCTGGGGCAATGGGGCTAGATTGGGCGTCAATAAATGGTGTGCAACCGGCTCCACGCGGGCTGGAGGGAGGACAACACAACAGTCAGTGGAGGGCAGTGGCACTGCATTTTACTCGATTTAATATTTGATAGAACCCCTCCTTTCCCGAAACGACACCTGCCATTGACTGTCACAACTCTTTTTGTTTCTCTCCGACACAAGCGTCGGTACCTTCCATCGCAGTAAGTTCCCAGGTCCCCTTGAACTCCCCATAATCTCCCGCCCAAGCCCCTAGACCCCTGTTCATCAGGTGACGGGCGCTTGTTGACTTCCATTTCCCCTCCACTCCAACAAACGAAACAAGAGCCTCGCTCGTCCGTCTCGACAATAAGGATTCAATTCTGGCGATAGCTACAGTACCTACTTGGTGCCCAGTAGTAGTGTCAGACTGATCTGTTGTTCTTGGACGTTCTGTTTCTGGATTTGGACTTTTCCAAGTTCTTGGGCTCTTCTTGTGGCACCTTCCCGCATTCACTAACCGTCGCTGCCTCCTACAGAAAGAACAAGGCAGTCTCTTTGTTTCCTCCTTTATCCACGCGACCACCTCCGAACGCTTCTCCTCCAGTTGATACCCACCACTCTACCCATCGCTTTGATTCTTTGGTATGTTCATTCTCGGTACAAAAGGAGCCTTTGGCTTCTGCCCGCGACGGCTCCTTGAATACTTAAACCACCATGGAAGCCCCGAAGCGCTCCCGTTTATTGCAGAAGCTAATCGCCTGGATAGTCCACGCCTTTAAACCAAAGAAGAAACGACAAACTCCTCCCGAAAGATACCCCCTCTCGAGCTCTGCGCAGTACCAATTCTCCGACAACCACACAACCATGGCCGACGAAGATGACTATAGCTCCATCCCTTTGCAGGACCGCTTCCCCCACAAGGTACGCGCTTCACCCCCCCCTCCCCCACGAAGCTCCCGACTAACGAGATGCATGAATAGGTCTGGAAGGTGAGAAAAGGAGCATACGAAGAAGCCGCCAAGCTATTCGAGAAGTCCCCCGACGAATCCGATCCGTGTTTCCGACCGTTTCTGAACGACCCTGGCTTGTGGAATAAGGCCGTCCTCGATTCCAACGTCGCCGCCCAACAAGAAGCTATCATCGCCTTATGCGCATTCCTCAGGTTTGGTGGACGAGACTGCTGTCTGAGGTCGCGAAACCAAACCATCACTCCTATTGTCGAGAAGTGTCTCTCGTCAACCCGAGCCGCTACCAAGCAGAATGCTATCGAAGCTCTGCTCCTCTATATCGAACTCGATGTTGCTGGGCCTGTCATCGAGGACATGCTACCAGGCTTGTCAAACAAGGTCCCCAAGAACGTCGCCGCGACCCTACACGCCCTCACACAAATCTTCCACAACTATGGATGCAAGATCGTTGATCCTAAGCCTGTTCTCAAGGCTCTCCCCAAAGCCTTCGGTGCTGCCGACAAGAATGTTCGTGCTGAAGCTACGAACCTCACAGTGGAGCTCTACAGATGGCTGCGGGAGGCTATGAAGCCCATGTTCTGGGGTGACCTGAAGCCCACCCAACAAACAGATCTGGAGGCGCAGTTCGAGAAGATCAAGGCTGAGGGCCCCCCTAAGCAAGAGCGTCTGCTCCGATCGCAACAAGAAGCCATCGATGCTGCACCCGAAGGTGGTGAAGAGGGGATGGAAGGCGAGGAGGAAGGTGAGGATGTTGGTGAGATGGACGCCTTCGATCTGGCAGAGCCTCAAGATATTACCAAGAAGATCCCGCCCAACTTTAGCGACCTGCTCGCCTCATCGAAATGGAAGGATCGAAAGGAAGCCGTCGACGGCCTCCACCAGGCCCTCAATGTTCCTCGAATCAAGGAGACGGACTTCAACGAGATAACCCGAGGACTGGCTAAGTGCATGAAGGACGCCAACGTTGCTGTTGTTACTCAAGCTGCATTCTGTATCGAAGCTTTGGCCAAGGGATTGCGCAAGGGGTTCGGCAAGTACCGCACTACCGTTATGCAGCCCATCATGGACCGCCTGAAGGAGAAGAAGGCCACAGTTGCCGACGCTCTGGGTGCCGCACTTGATAGTGTCTTTGCTTCTACTGACCTGACTGAGTGTCTCGAGGATATCACCGCCTATCTGAGTAACAAGAACCCTCAAGTCAAGGAGGGCACCATGAAGTTCTTGATTCGATGCTTGCGAACGACTCGCGACGTGCCTAGCAAGCCGGAGCAAGCCACTATCTGCGAGTCCGGCAAGAAGCTGCTGTCCGAGTCGAGTCCTGCGCTTCGAGATGGTGGTGCTGAGATTCTTGGTACCGTCATGAAGATTATTGGCGAACGAGCCATGACACCGCAACTTGAAGGCCTCGACGACATCCGCAAGAACAAGGTCAAGGAGTTCTTTGAGGCAGCTGAGGTCAAGGCCAAGGAGAAGCCGAAGCCTAAGCCTGCTGCACCTAAGGCGGCCCCGCCCAAGAAGGTCATGGGTGGCGGTAAGAGGCCGATGCCCAAGAAGGCTCCTGCTGCTGCTGTGATGCCTCCTGAGGACCCTCCACTTGCCCCTCAGCCTACGTCTCGACCAGGCGGACCAGCTAGACTTGGGAAGCCCGGTCTTGGTGGACTCAAAGGCCCTCAGAAGAGGACTTTGGCTGGACCTGGCTCCCCTCGTCGAGCCCCCGCAGCCCCTGTCATGCCTGTCGAGGATGAGCCAGCGCCGGCACCTCAACCTCGTGTTGGCCTCTCCCGTGGACTCGCTGGCCGCTCTCTTGCGAAGCCTGCTGCAGCGCCACGCCCAGTTACACCAGCGTCACCCCCGCCTCTTACTGGCATGTCCGCCGTGGACCGTGCTGAGCTTGAAGAGTTGCGAACAGCCAACGAGCGGCTTCTCCGCCAGGTCGACGAGATGCGCCAAGAGAGAAGCAAGTTCATGTCCGAGATTCAAGAGCTCAAGAACCAGAACGCTGGTCTCATCGAGGACCACACACGAGATGTGCTAAGCATCAAGGCCAAGGAGACGCAACTCGTGCGAGCGAGGAGTGATGCCGAGGCTACTGAGCAGGTTAACGATCGACTGAGGCGTGAACTTGAACGACTCAAGAGGGCCTTGAGCCGCGCCGAGGCCGAGGGAATGCACAGCCCCGGCCTTGCCTCGCCCACACACGATGATGTCTACCGGGACAATGGGCCTGGGTCTGCTAGCCGCCATAGGATGAGCATGACCAGCACCATGTCCGAAGAGAAGGAGAACGGCGAGCCCATGGTTCCTCGTAACAAGCTGAGTCCCGAGATGCGATATGCTGGCAGCTCGGCATCATCAGGCCGCGGTTCTCCGGCTAGAGGATTCAGAAATGTTGCATCCTATCGCGACGACGACCACTCCTCTGGTATTTCCCAACGGCCAATGTCTTCACTGCCCCAGCCAACTGGTGGTAATGGTGTTGAGAGTTGGAGAAGAGCCGCCGAGGTGACGAGCCAATTGAAGGCCCGAATTGAACAGATGAAGGTGAGTTTACTCTTGATAACGTATTACTTCTGGGCACTAACATTTCCCCAGGCCAAGCAAGGGCTCGCTCGACCTTGATAGACTGAACAAGACAAGCTCAAAGTACGGATCCGTTTGCTGTAAGACTTTGTAATGATGATGATATTTTGGGTGGTTCATCGCGGAAAAAGCTGGGGTGGTATGGATCTGGGACAGACACGGTCCTGGTTCTGGGTTGCATTTTACTACGGCGTTGGAACTCAATACCACCATCTGCTTTGCTTCGAGAGGGTCTGATAGAGTTTTTATACACAAGCCCCATGGGCCATGGCTGCTTTGGGATTCTGCGAAGCAATACCCGCGGCGGGTCAGAGATACCTAGTTGATTAATGCATCATATTGATGAACTTGTACTTCTATCGTGATGTTGAAACTGTCTAGTAATGGAGAGTCATCCCTTGAACATCTAGTGCCTGTTGAAAGAGGATACTCAATCTTGATGAACCGAATATTCTTGTCATTATCGCATGATCTGAGAACAAAAAGGACTAAAAAACCAGGCAACTCCGCTGATCGCTACTTGTTATACATGGCTGTTCCGCCGTCATCAAGTCGTGGTGTTGAGATGCAAATTATTCCTTCTTCCCGCCCTTGGACTTGGTGTCTTTGGGCTTGTCGTTGTCGTCTTGCTCCTTAGAACCCTCGTCCTTGTCCTTGGACTCTTTCTCTTCGCTTTCACCCTTCTCATTCTTTTCGTCCTTGCTCTCAGTCTTGCCTTCGTCCTTGTCTTTGCTCTCTTTCTCGTCGTCCTTGTCCTTGCCTTCCTTGTCGCTGTCCTTCTCCTGGTCTTCGGATTCCTTCTTATCCTGACCGTCCTCCTTCTCATCACTCTTCTCGCTTTGCTCCTCACCCTTGTCACTGTCCTCGACCTCTGCCTTGGTCTGGTCATGGCCCTTTTCGCTCTTCATCTTTGCTTGCATCTCTTCCTGCTTCTTCTTCTCATCCTCCTTGGCCTTCTTCTTCTTCTCTCTCTTCACACGCTCCTTCTCTTCCTCCTCCAACTTGGTCCAGTTGGTCTTGGTATCAGCGATTCCAGATCTTGAGAAGTTGTCGCTCAGACCGTGACCGCTGAGGGAGTCTCCCTGGCGGATCTTGGCCCTGCCCACCAATGAAATGAAGATGGCGAGGCCGACCATGGCAGTTAGGAGGAAGCGGTAGGTGCCATACCATGGAGGTGCCCAGCCACGAGTGGCAGCTCTCGAGTCAGCAAAGTAGAGGGCAACAAAGGCCATGAACTGGGTGGTGAGGGCATATTCGACGGGTAGGAAGAGAGTAGGCCAGGCGATGATGGAGGCAGCCAGACCCATGCCATATCGGAAACGAGTACGTTCACGAAGAGGTTGCTTCTCGGCATACTCTAGACCCTATTCAACGCTATAGTTAGTTTGTGTGACATTGATAACTGCACACTTGGGCACTCACCCAGTGGATTGCTCCGAGGAAGCTGATGATAACAGCGCCATATCCAAGCTGTAGAGGCTCAATGATGCTCAACAAGTATTTTGCCGTCTCATGGTCCACAAAGATGGTATCGTAGAAAGCATTTCCGGTGGGCCACTGTTTGTTGAGATCCCAGGCAAGGAAGACGGTGGAGAGGGATGTTCCCATATAGGGCAGTGTGCCAGCAAGACCAAGGATGTGCGACTCGCGGGGAACGCTTTTGAATCGAAATGTGTCTTTGACAATGTCCTGTGATTCTGGTAAGCAATATGAAGGGAGACAGGTTTGGCCATCTTACTATGTCATGCTTCAGCTCGCCAGCCATGTCGTGTTCGCCAGTTGGGGGCGATTGAGGTTCCTCGATGACATGGCGCACTGAGCTCTGAGACGAGACTTTGCTTGGATCTGACCCTAGCAGTTCTTGTCCGCGCTTGCGTTCGGCCTCGCGATCGATGGTCCGATATGGAGGGGGAGGGTCCTTGTTCTCTTTGTCGGATTTGCTGGAGAAGGCAATGCGGGCTGGTTGACGGAGGAGAGGAGCAATTGCGAATCGAGGAGATGTTTGAGTTGCGAGCTTGACTTTACTAGGAGAAGCTCCAGAGGCAAGATGCCATAGAGAGCGAGAGTAGGTACGGAACATGGCGAATGCGCGGAGAAGTTACTTTTGATGAGCTCTCTCGTGATGGTGGTGGTGATAGCACGAATAGTGAACTTGCGGCACGCGAGTAATGGACGAGGTTGGAATCGAGCTGACGACTTAACAAGTAGCCTGAGAGCTGAACGGAACTACTAATAAGACGATCTTAACGCAAAGAGAGAGAGGTGTTTGAAAGAGGGAGATATCAAAGTTGAAGATGGTTGCTACAAGAGCTGTCTGAAGGAGAAAGGCAGGCACAAGAGCTCAACCAAGCTTCTCCAACTCGCCAAGATGGGCATCTACGTAATGGCTTTGACCCCCATGCTTGCTTTTTTTACAATTGAATTCTGTCACACGCGTGCCTCTCCCGCCCGGGACCGGCCAAAGCCTGTGTTGCAGCTCCTGTCACACAAAGCCATGATCGCGATGTGATGATTGCAGCTGCTTATCGTGACGTCATGAGAGTTCGTTCTGGGGAAAGCTTTTAAGTGGGCTTGATGAACACCAAGGAAACTCAACTGCAGATGGGCCACCTGCAGGATGAGATGAGATGGAATGCAGGTGTTGAAATGAACATATATACAAAATAGTATAGAGATGAACCAATTTGTATCAATGTAGTGAATGCCTTCATTCCTCTTGAGCTCATCACTCTTGAATCGTCCGTCATCAACGAGAAACAGATGCCCCACCATTGCCTATTAAAGTGCTGGCTTCTGCTTCCTTCCTCCCCAGGTCTGTTTAGCGCCTGAAACGCTGGCCAAAGCTCCCTAACATCCAGACTCGACAGCACTGAATTCGAGGCCCACCACAGACCAGTCCGGTACCTGGATCCCCACTCTAGCGTCGTGTGGCACCAAGTACCTTCTTGGCTGTTGGGCGCTTGAAATGGTAACAGCGTCATACACGCCACACCATTCCCTCCCCAGCCCAAGGCTGAGGTGCTGCTTCCCACTTTTGCTCCGGCACAGAGTCTGTGTGCTGCGTCACTCACTCACGCTCGCAGAGGCAACACACACACACGCAACCAAATCCTTCCATCCTTGATCCTTCATACGACGCGAGAGGGACAATCCCCGATATCTTCATACCCTTCGCCCCTAGAACCCTCCCGTCATTCGAAACCGTTTACGACCCTACCCCCGCTTCATCTTCCCCGCCGGGCTTCGAATTGCCAGAGTCTACCGAGACCTCGGATGGCACCCCGTGTCTACGATACGCATGCCCAGCGACAGATGACACTCCGATAAAATACCTCGTACGAATTCTACCTCTACTTCCCCGGCCCGGGTTACGGCCGAACCGCCGCCAGAATGTTGGAAGGCCTCGTCGCCGGCCTGCTCAACCGCTTTCTGGGCATGTACGTCAAGAACTTTGACCCTGCCCAGCTTAAAGTCGGTATCTGGTCGGGAGATGTCAAACTACGAAACCTAGAGCTGCGCCGTGAGGCCCTCGACCAGCTCAAGCTTCCCATCAATGTCATGGAAGGCCATCTCGGCGAGCTTACCCTCATCATTCCCTGGTCCAACCTGCGTGGCGCCCCCGTCAAGGTCTTTATCGAGGACGTTTTTCTTCTGGCCAGCCCTAAGGAGGAGGCTGAATACGATGAAGAGGAGGAGGAACGCAGAAAACAGCGGCTCAAGATGGAGAAGCTTGACAGCGCCGAGTTGCTCAAGGAGAGAAACCAGGAAGGCATGAGCCAGGAGGAACAAAAGAAGAGCCAGAGCTTTACGCAGAGCCTGGTTACAAAGATCGTCGACAACCTCCAGGTCACGGTCAAGAACATCCACATCAGATATGAGGACTCCATCTCAGCACCAGGACACCCATTCGCCCTGGGTGTTACCCTCGAGGAGTTCAGCGCTGTCAGCACAGACGGCCAGTGGAAGCCCACCTTTATCCAGGACTCGAGCTCCGTCACCCACAAGCTGGCTACTTTGGGCGCACTTGCTGTGTACTGGAATACCGACTCAACACTACTCGGAACTGGCCGTGAGGCCGCAACACCCACCTCAGAGACGCTCCCACACGATGAGATTGTTGAAAAATTCAGAGAGATGATTGGAAAGGGCGCTGAGAAGAATACCAACCACCAATTCATTCTGAAGCCTGTCAATGGACAGGCCAAGATTGAGCTCGACAAGTCGGGCGACATCAAGGTGCCCAAATTCAAGGCGAACCTATTGTTCGAGGAGATTGGTCTTGTCCTGGATGATGACCAGTATCGAGACGCCTTGATGATGGTCGACCTTTTCCACTACTTCATTCGTCACCAAGAGTACAAGAAGTTGCAACCAAAGGGAGTTAGGCCCAAGGAAGACCCCCATGCATGGCTACAGTTTGCCGGTAATGCGGTGTTATCCAAGATCCATGAGCGCAACCGAAAGTGGTCTTGGGATTACTTCCGGGAGCGTCGTGATGACAGGAAAAAATACATCGATCTATTCAAGAAGAGGAAACAAGGGCAACAGATGTCTCCCGAGGACACTGATGCAATAAACTCTCTTGAGTGGAAACTGGGCTATGAAGATCTGCGGTTCTGGCGATCTCTAGCCCGCAACCAGCTCAAAAAGGAAAACGCCGAGGCTCTCAAGAAGCAACCACAACAACAGGATCAGCAGCAACAAGGCTGGCTCTCGTGGGTGTGGGGCTCCAAACCCCAAGAGACGATCGAGCAGAATGAAGAGAACACGCAGATGACTGAGGAACAGCGACAGGAGCTTTATGAGGCCATCGACTGGGACGAGAAGAATGCTCTTGCGGACGAAGTGGACGTACCGCGAGAAGCCATCAAAATGTGCATCGAGACCTCCCTTAGCACTGGAAGTTTCACTCTCAAGAGAAACCCCCACGACAACCCATCGGACTTGCTTAGTCTACACTTTGATGTGTTCAAGGCCAAGGCTCTCCAGCGAAAGGACTCTCTCCTTGCCAACGTCAGCCTTGGTGGCTTGCGTGTCAACGATGGCACCACTCCTGACACACTCTACCCCGAGATTGTGAGGGTCAAGGATGCTCCCGACGTCAAGCAGCGCCGAAGACTCTCGCTGGCTGAGCTGGAGAATGCAGAGGAAGACCCCTTCTTCCAATTTGAAGTCGAACAGAACCCGCTCGAACGCGAGGGTGATATTGCTGTTGTTGGAAAGATGAAGCCTCTCGAGGTCATTTGGAACCCCAACTTTGTTGTTGGCATTGCCGACTTTTTCAGACCCCCCGAGCGTCACATGGAGTCTATCACTGCCCTCATGGAGAGTGCTGGCGCCACTGTCGAGAGCATTCGGGAACAGACTCGAGCTGGTCTTGAGTTTGCCCTTGAAGAACACAAGACCATCAACGCCGAGCTGGATCTTCAAGCACCCCTTATTATAGTGCCTGTGAGCATTACTACCGAGGACTCGACTTGCTTGATCGTTGATGCTGGTCACATTCATGTCAACAGTGAGCTTGTCGACCAGGATACCATGAAGGAGATCCAGTCCAAACAAAAACAGTCGTACAGCGACGAAGATCTCAAGCGGCTCGAATCAGTCATGTACGACAAGTTCATTGTCAAACTTACATCGACTCAAGTTCTCATTGGACCATCCATCGAGGAAACCAAAGCGCAGCTCGTCGACAAGGACGATGAGGCCCGACTTCACGTTGTCGAGCAAATCAACGTCGACTTCACTGTTGAAACTTCGATCCTGCCAAAGGCTCCCAACCTGACCAAGTTCAAGGTTTCCGGTCACTTGCCGATGCTTCACGCCACCGTTTCGGACTCCAAGTATAAGAACCTCATGAGAATCATTGATGTGGCAATTCCCAAGTTTGGTGAACCATCACTACCTGAACCACCGTCAGAGGGACAAAAAGAGCAATCTCGGCCTCGGCTAAAGAGCACGGCGTCTAATCGTTCCCGAAGAAAGTCTCATCGTGAAAGGCGACAGTCCACGGCATTCCCGTTCATGGCTCAAACTGCTGTTGTGCTTGACGATATGGACGAAGACGACGATAACTTTGAGGACGCGGACGATGGAGGCGGTGTTGAGCAGCTTCGCGTTCAGCAAAGGATCTTCGAGTTCAAGTTCAAGGTTGACACTCTCAAGGGTTCACTTTATCGGAGCGACCCTGACCAACGAAAGCCCGATGCTCTCCTGGTCGAACTGGTCGCTGAGAGCTTTGATCTGGAGTTTTACACGAGACCTTATGACATGGCAGCCGAGGTCTCACTTGGCTCAGTCACGGTCGATGATTTTGTGGACAACCCTCCTGACGAATTCAAATCCATCATTTCGTCGGGCGATAGCGATGATCTCAAGGCAGGTCGAAGCCTGGTTCATGTCAAGTTTACCAAGGTCAATCCGCTGTCGCCCGAGTTCATGCCCGTCTATGAGGGTGTCGAGACCAACGTGACCGCCAAGGTCTCGACAATCAACTTAATCGTCACCCGCAAGACCTTGTTGACGCTTCTCGATTTCATCCTCGTTACTTTCACCAATAACGATAGCCAGCAAGCTGGTCAACCAGGCGGTCCGCAGGCCCTCCTGGACAACTATGATGATGACACAGCAAGCGTCGATGTCTCTTTCAACACCACGCCTCCGCCCAACTCTGGTTCCATCCGAGTCAAGGTGGACCTCAAGAGTATCAGGCTGATCCTGAACAACGATGGCATTCGCCTCGCTACGTTGTCATTCAACAAGGCAGACGCTGGCATCTTCCTCCGGGCCAACACGATGCGCATTTCCGCCCGACTTGGCGACCTCTCCCTTGTTGATGATGTGAATCTCGGCGTCTCAGAGGACTCTCATCTTCGCCAACTCGTCACTATCCAGGGGGATGACTTGGCCGACTTCCGTTATGAAACTTTTGACGCCAACAATTCCAAGACATACCCAGGATACGATAGCTCCGTGTTCCTCCGCGCTGGTTCCGTCAAGGTCAATTTTGTGGAGGAGCCATTCCGCAAGATCATTGACTTCTTGGTCAAGTTTGGCAAGATGCAGGCCCTGTACAATGCCGCTCGCCAGGCTGCCATGAACCAGGCCAACCAAATGCAGCAAAGCCCCAGTCGCTTCAAGTTTGATGTCGTGGTCAACACCCCCATCGTTGTCTTCCCCCGTGTGGTGAAGCCTGGCCGACCTGAGAGAGATCTGATCACGGCATACCTGGGTGAGATTTACGCCCAAAACAAGTTCGCGCCCCTGGATGACAGCGAGGATTCCGAAATTGCGATGAAGCTTTCGGCTGGTATCCGCAATATCAGGCTCACCTCAGACTTCCATTACGCCGATGATGTTTCTGAGGAGCTTGAAATGATCGACCATGTGGATCTTGGGTTTAACATCACCTATGCTGAGCACAAGTCTGGAGTCAAGAGACCTGAGACAGAAATCGAGGGAACCATGTCTGACTTCAACCTCCGGCTTACCCAATACCAAGTCAAGTTCCTCATGGAAATCTCCAAGTCGGTACCTGCAGCATTTGCTGGCGAGGGCAACGACAATGAGGAAGAGGCGGCCAAAGCAGTCGACGAAGGGACACTGCAGCGCGCCCGGACGCTCAACACGGAAGCCGACTCTGGCGATGATCAAACGCTAGTCGATCTTGGTCCTGAACTCAGCTCCATTGATCAAGCCTGGACAAAACTCGATCTCGTCTTCCGTATCAACACGATCGGACTTGAGCTGATCATGGCTGAAGAAGACGCACCCGTTCATGACATTGCAAAGTCAAGTCTTTCACGGTTCTCGCTTGACGAGACTAAGGTCAAGACTAGGATGCTTTCAGATGGCTCACTTGAAGCTGAATTGCTCATCCGGTCATTTACCATCTACGACAGCCGACCCCGAGAGACAAACAAATTCCGTCGCATCATGTCATCGATGAACAAGGAAGTGCAGCAGCTCATGGCGAGTGTGACCATGTCGGGTGGCAAGGAAAAGAGCCTGATCGCCATGGCCACCATTGACAGTCCGCGAGTCATCTTTGCACTTGACTATCTGTTTGCTATCCAGAAGTTTGCCGTGGAGGGTTTGGCTGTCGAGGAGAGTAGCCCGATGGATTATGAGAGCATGGCTGAGACTACTCCCGACGAGTCGGACACCGAGTCTCTGCAAGTCACATTCTCTGGAGATAGTGCTTCTCGACCTCGATCACAACTCTCAAGGCAGCAGAGCACTGATGTCGCCCAAGTTGAGGAGAAGAAAGAAGAGCCGACGATGAGCATCGCTTTCCGTGTCAATCTTGTTGATGCACAGGTCATCCTCATCGCGAACCCTCTGACCTCAAGCTCCGAGGCGATTGTTCTTTCGATCCGACAAATGCTTCTTTCTCAGCAGCATGTCCTGACCTTCCAGGTGTCACAAATTGGAATGTTCTTGTGTCGAATGGACAGGTTCGAGACTTCTCGTCTTCGAATCATTGATGACTTCTCGATCCAGCTCAGCATGGACAGCTCCAAGCCTCTGTCCACCAGCATCCATGTGGATGTTGAGCCTCTTGTGCTGCGACTATCGCTCCGTGACATTCTTCTCGTGCTTCAAATCGTCAGCAAAGCAGGAGAGCTATCTGGAAACGAACCAAAGCAGGCCAAGGAAACCCCTGCTGAACAGAAGGCCCGGGAGTTGCGAAACGCTGGCATGAAGCAACGATCTGCCAGTGGACGTGGACAGTCTACTATCGCCGGCCGAACAAAGGCGACTGCAGCCAGCCATGCTCCTAGCCATGCTGTTGATCCCAAGGCCAAGCAGCAAGCTCAGCGAGCTGCTCAGCGAAGACATGAGGAGCTGTCGGCTACAGTGGAAGGCATCCGTGTCGTTTTAATTGGCGATGTGCACGAACTCCCCATTCTTGACCTCGGTATCAAGAAGTTTAGTGCAGCCGCTGAGAACTGGTCTTCCAACTTGAAGGCTGAGACTGCCATGGATCTTTACTCCAACGTGTATAACTTTTCCAAGTCTAGTTGGGAGCCGCTCTTGGAGCCCTGGCAGGTGGGCTTTGGCGTGGCCAAGGATACTGTCTCTGGTCTCCTATCAGTCGACGTTGCCTCCAAGAAGGTCTTCGACGTGACCATCACCACGGCTACGATTGCATTGGCATCCAAGTCATTTGACTTCCTGACGACTGAACAAGACGTACTGGACAAGCCCCGCGGAGTTGAAGCACCCTACCGCATCCGAAACTACACCGGCTTCGATGTCGTTGTCCACTCCAAGAGCCCAACCAGCGATGAACCCATCAACCTTCGTCTGGAGGACGGCAAGGAAGCACCATGGAGCTTTGAGCACTGGGAGAAGATGCGAGAGAATCTCCTCACCGAGTCGAACCAAAACTATGTCAACATCCAGCTCGAGGGCAGTGGGTTTGATCCTGTTAAGAACATTCGACTCAATCGAGAGGGTGAATACCTTTACAGCCTGCGTCCTAAGACGGACAATGTTCTGCACCGACTATGTGTCGAGGTTGAGCTAGGAACCGAGGACAACATCAAATATGTCACCTTCAGATCTCCCCTACACGTGGAGAATGCAACACAGATCCCAGTAGAACTGGGTATCTACGATGCGCAAGAAGGCCATCTACTCAAGATTGAGAAGATTGCGCCCGGTGACTCTCGACCGGCCCCTGTGGGTGCCGTGTTTGAGAAGAGAGTTCTTATTCGACCTGACGGTGGCTTTGGCTACCAGTGGAGCAATGACCAGCTGTTCTGGAAGGATCTGCTCAAGCGACCTACGAAGCAGGTTGTGTGCAAGGGAGAGAATGGAGATCCGTTCTACTTCCAGGTCCATGCACGTTTCGACAAGGCTAATCCGCTGACCAAGTAAGTTGCTTCCTTTGACGATGACACGCCGACTCTAATGTGACCAGGCAATACCCGTACATGAAGATCAAGCTATCAGCGCCGGTGACACTTGAGAACCTCTTGCCGTACGATTTCAAGTACCGCATCTACGACAAGAACACTAGAAAGGACTGGACCAACTTCCTGCGAAAGGGTGGCGTCAGCCCCGTTCATGTTGTTGAGCTCTCTCACCTGCTCCTCCTCAGCGTCGATATGCAGGATACAGTATTCAAGGCGAGCGACTTTTCGATCATCAACCCAGGAAACAACGAGGACTTCCGCAAGGAAGGCAAGCTTGTTGTCAAGGATGATCAAGGACTACCTTTGAACCTCTCTCTGCACTACTTAAAGATCCCCAACAGTGGCGGTGCGTTCAAGGTCACAGTCTACAGTCCCTACGTCGTTCTGAACAAGACGGGCGTGGATGTTCGAGTGCGCGCCAAGGGATTTCTCCAGCAAGCGAAGCCAGCGGCAGGACAATTCCCTCTCATGGACACATCGGATCAGGAGCGTCCCAAGGCGTTGCCTTTCATGTTCTCTTATGGAAGCGATGATCACCGCAACCGAGCACTCCTCAAGGTCGCGGATTCTGAGTGGAGCAAGCCTCAGAGCTTCGACGCCATTGGCAGCACTTCTGAGGTTGTTCTCAACTCGCCAAACAAGAACAAGGAGATCCACGTGGGAATCACGGTCAAGTCGGGCGAGGGCAAGTACAAACTGACCAAGGTTGTCACTCTCGCACCGCGATTCGTGCTACACAACAAGCTGGGCGAAGAGATTCTTGTCAGGGAGTCGAGCTCCTCTGGATACCTTACCCTTGGACAAGGCTCTCTCCAGCCCCTTCATTTCATGCAAAAGTCCAAGGTGAAGCAGCTGTGCCTCTGCTACCCTGGTGTCAACAACCACTGGACTTCGCCCTTCAATATTGCCGACATTGGTACGACTCATGTCAAGATTGCGAAGGCCGGACAGCGACAATTCCTGGTCAGAGTGGAAATCCTTATGGAGGACTCCACTGTCTTCTTGAACCTTAGCATGGAGACCAAGAGTTGGCCGTTCTCGATGCGCAACGAGAGTGACACGGAGTTCATGTTCTGGCAAGCCAACCCCAACGTGGATGAAGAGGGTGTCGAGGATCGCAGTGGCTGGAGACAGATCCGGTACCGCCTACCACCTAGGAGCATCATGCCCTACGCCTGGGATTTCCCCGCAGCCAAGTTCCGCGAGATTATCATTTCGATCAATGGCAAGGAGCGACATGTCAAGCTGGCTGAGATTGGAAACCAGATTCCCATGAAGTTTACGACTTCTACAGGGCAACAGAAGATCATCGACATCAATGTTGCTGCGGATGGACCAAAGCAAACTATGATCTTGAGCAACTTCCGCGCCAGCAAGAGCATGTACAAGCCGAAGACGTTGTCTAGAACCAACACCGGCCCAGAAGCCTTCGAAGTCAAGGACCAGGACACAGGCGCTACTTTCCGTGCTCAGCTGAAGCTTGCGGGCATTGGTGTGTCTCTGGTCAACGCTCAGATGAAGGAGCTTGCCTACTTGACCCTTCGAGATGTTCAACTGCGCTACAGCGAGTCTCCACTGATCCAAACCGTTTCGATGGCGATCAAGTGGATTCAGATTGATAACCAACTCTACGGCGGTCTCTTCCCGATGATCCTCTATCCCAGCGTGGTACCCAAGAAGGCGCAAGAGGTAGAAGCTCATCCGTCGTTGCACGCCATGATCAGTCGTGTCAAGGATGACTCGTACGGTGTGCTCTATATCAAGTACGCAACCATTTTGCTACAGCAGATGACGGTTGATCTGGACGAGGATTTCGTCTTTGCTCTTCTTGACTTTACCAACGTTCCCGGTGCCAGCTGGACGATGGTCGACGACGAAGGCAAGCTGTGCGATGAGGATCTTGACATTCCTGAGCCGACACAGGTGCAGGCTGGCCAAGATATTTACTTTGAAGTGCTCAACATCCAGCCGATGCAACTCGATCTCAGCTTCATGCGCACAGAACGAGTCAACGCTGAGGACAAGGGGTCGTCGCGCAACCCCATCATGTTCTTCCTCAACGTCATGACCATGGCCATCGGTAACGTCAACGATGCGCCAATCCGCTTCAATGCCCTCATCTTGGACAATGTGCGAGTGACAACTGCAGTGCTCATTCAGAACTGCTCCAGTCACTACAGCCAAGAGGTCATGTACCAGATTCACAAGATCTTGGGATCTGCCGACTTTTTGGGTAATCCAGTTGGCCTCTTCAACAGCATTTCATCAGGTGTGACGGACGTCTTTTACGAGCCGTACCAAGGCCTGATCCTGTCGGATAAGCCAGAGGAGTTTGGGTTGGGCATTGCAAAGGGCGCCGCTTCATTCGCAAAGAAGACGGTGTTTGGCTTCAGTGACAGCTTCTCCAAGTTCACAGGCAGTCTAAGCAAGGGTCTTGCAGCAGCGTCGCTGGACAAGCAGTTCCAAGACCGACGACGTATCACAAGAGCGCGCAACAGGCCAAAGCATGCCCTGTACGGCGTTTCTGCGGGTGCTAACAGCTTCATCACCAGCGTCGCATCAGGCGTGGGTGGACTTGCGCGCAAGCCTCTGGAGGGTGCCGAGCAAGAGGGTGCGCTGGGCTTCTTCAAGGGTGTCGGCAAGGGCGTGATCGGGTTGGCAACCAAGCCTGCTGTTGGCATACTGGACATGGCTAGCAACGTCAGCGAAGGCATCCGCAACACAACCACTGTGTTTGACGGGCAAGAGCTGGACCGCACACGATTCCCACGATACATCCCACAAGACGGCATCGTGCGGCCGTACAACCCGCGGGAAGCTCTCGGGCAATACTGGCTCAAGCAGGTGGACAACGGAAGATACTTTGACGAGCAGTACATTGGACACCTGGAGCTGCCCAAGGAAGATATGGTGGTGATGGTGACATATGCTCGGATCCTATTGATCCGATCCCGACGATTGACTAGCGAGTGGGATGTGCCGCTCAAGGACATCCAGACGATCGCCAAGGAGCGAACGGGAGTGAGCCTTGCGCTGAGAGGAGGGGCTAATGGACCCTTCATCCCGATCGGCGAAGGCAGTGAGAGAGGATTCCTATACAAGATGGTTGGAGTGGCTGTGGAAGAGTTCAACAGAAGATTCAGGAGCGGAGAGTAAACGGAGTGTAAACGAAGAGTAAACGAAGGCACGGGACATTCGCACTGCAATGGTAGTTTGTTACAGTAGGGCATGGGCATGAGTGCGACGCGACGGAGTTTGGAGTCATTGTTAGATTGCTGCGGTGAATACGACGAGTGTGTTGCAATGATGTGATGGGTATTGGCGCGTACAGGGCGTTGTGTGAATCGTGATACGTGTAAATGGCCGACGCGACGTAGGCTTGAATGTCTCGGTCTAGAACTTGTTGCAATAGATTCCAGAGATCAGATAGTCCAGATACTTTTATCTTTGTCGGGAGCGGGCGAAGTCCTAAGCGGAGATGACCGATGGAGGACAAGAGATGTTGGCTTGGCTATATCTCCAAGGGAAGGAGATTTTAACTCTAAAGGGTGCTGTTTATCTCGGAGAAGATGTCTTGGCCGGGGCAGCTAATCTGATGGGTAAGCCAGATATTGGCAGGCAGTGTAGCCTCGGCACATGCTAGGTTTCTGTAGCTACATCCAGTAGCTGGCTCAGCTAGGTAGATGACCTGCCTACCTAGTCGCGTGTAACCCGGGGGCGGGGGTGGGAGGCTATCAAGGGGTGGCAACCTAGATCGGGG